>OX377203.1:3156100-3353208 GCA_947396885.1 Heligmosomoides polygyrus polygyrus
CGATCGGTATTGATTGATTGATCTTGCTGGTTGTAATTAGTAGTTGCATTGAATTCTGTCCACTAGAGGTATCATTTATTAAGTGAACATCTCATGCTGTAAACGCTGAGCAGAGAGCGGCAATAATATCGATTGAGTTCTCACTGAGGGCATCGATCGGCAATTAATTTTGCGCGGACGAAGAGACCGACATACGGAATGGCAGACTGTCTTTTTCATGGAAATGTGTAGTCGATGATCTATCCCGCTGTGCAACCTCTCGCTAACCGGCAATCATACGTAAGAACGTCTTCAAACGGTCAGTTCTGAGCAAAAATCGATAACATAATGACTGATTGGTTGATTGGTAAATGTTTACATTTCCCACCGGACCATACTTGCGCAACTTCAAGAATAAGCGGTTATTTCTGAACAAGATCGATAATATTGATCGATATTGGTGGGCTAATCAAAGCTAGTTACTTGATGTGAAGCCTAGTCGCCAGAGTTACACCTGACTCGTTCTTTTAGCTTTTAGTCCTGGGTCTAAAATCGATTATATTGATCGATATTGATTGGCTAACTATTGTTGAACAAATCTATAATATGGTTCATTATTGACCGACTCACTGATACCGCCTGGCTGTTGTAAAGCCCACCGATCTGCCGTCAAGTGTGATTTCTTCTTTAAGCAGTCAGTCACTCCTGCTCAAAAATCAATAAAATCGATAAATATTGAGCGGTCGATCGACTCAGCTTCGCTGTGATAAATTTAAACCATACGCGGTCATAGTGCCGTCCGCGAAGGTAATTTCAAGCAAAAATCAATAAAATCAATTGATATAACCGATATTACTGACCGATTGCAAAGGTTATGATTAGTAGTTGCAATGAATTCTCATGCTGTAAACGCTGAGCAGAGAGCGACAATAATGTCGATTGAGTTCTCATTGAGGGTATCGATCGGCAATTAATTTTGCGCGGACGGACAGACAGACATGCAGAGTAGCGGATTGCATTTTTCACGGAAATGGTCGTGTATTTAATCCACTAAGTATGGTTTTAGTGATCCTTGAGGTAGTTGATGGGGTTTACAAAACTCAAAATTGTCGGGAAGAAATATTTTCAGAACCTTTGTACCAAAGCAACTCTTGCCGATAGCGTTCTGGATTGCCGGTGAGCTGGACCACTTCTTTCCTGACGAGTATGCCGAGGAGATTCGAGGTCTGTCGACATTAGATTGCATTGAACATGGCCTTCGAGACTGAATAGCTACGGTTTTCGCTACATAGGGAGATTCTGCCCAATGAGTGGGGGAGGAGCGACGATTGGACAGCAACCAATCAAATCGCCGACCGCACGAACTCTCTAGGTGGCGCCTTCTACAGCTTAGGCGGTGTTTATACTTCATTCAACGGGCGACGCCGTGTCATAATGAGGATCACCGAAATTAATCATTCCAGGTCTAACCAATTATTGATTAGTCCGCGCGGTCCAATCAATACAGGATGACGCGCGCCGCAGCGAAGGCAGGATAAACGGGCCGGATGCGGAGGAAAAAACACATAACCCGACAAGGGAGGGATTTTTTGCGGGTGGGCAAATTTGGCACGGTTAGCTCAGACAGGCCACTCCGCAAAGTTCCCTTCCTTGCCCATATCAGTGCTCATAATGGTAGAAAGCGTCAGCTAGGAGTGCGCTGCTTCCTCCCGTCGCTCCTCCCTCCCCACATTGGGGCAATATCTCCCTATGTACCTGGTTTTCTACAGGAATCGCCAAAGCGTCCGGGCTGCCGCTTGGTCTGGTGGTGTCCATGAACATCCTCTACGACATCCTGGCGTTTGATAGAAAGCAGTAAGCCATCAGAAGGCCTTTGCTCTGCCCATTCTGGTGCTGGACAGTTGACCACAGGCCTTAGTTTAGCGTGTTCAAGTTGGGATGCACGTCGATCGTCGCTCAGAACGAGGACGGTCTGATCTTTCACGGGCGGAATCTGGACTACGGGATGGGAGAGCTGCTGAAGAACGTGACGATCCTGGTTGATTTCACCAGAGAGAAGGTTAGTGGATGCCATTTTATAGTCAAAATGGACATTCCTCCAAGTAAGCTTAACGCTTTCTAAGTCAAACTTAATTTTTAAACTTTTAAATCAATAAACAGAGTCTCTCCAAGGCAGTTGGAGTAATTTTTTGTTCAAGGAAAATTATTAGGTTGAAAGGTCGGGGGTTTTGTCAGTTTTCGCACTTTTAGACATTAAAGCGTGCTAATTTTTATTCACTAAAAATTTTCTCACACTCAATATTTTGCATCAATGGAAAGTAGAATATTTGCTGTTTTACAATAAAAATTGCAACTTCCTTGACTAGTGCGTGGCGCAATCTCTTCTAGCACTAAAACATTGTCGCCTCCCAACACTATAAAACAAGAAAAATAAAATTTTTGTAAAATTTTAGGGAATGTGTTCATTTGTTGAGGCAAGTGATTTCAAAGGTTCAATGAAAGATTTAGATGCTAAAATTTTCTTAAAAAACAAAATTTCTATAAAATTTTAAGGAATGTTCATTTATCAGAGAATTTTTTTTATTTTCAATTGGCAGAGGTTAATTAAATTTTTAAAAACAGTCGTGTTAAATTTTTCTTAAAAAACTTACAACATCTTAAGAAGTGTGTTTACTTTAAGGCAGGTTAATTTAAAGAATTCAAAAACAGTCGTATAAATATTTTCTTAAAAATTAACATTTTTATAGAATTTTAAAGAATGTCTTTATTTATTGGAGCAGCTAGTTTAATTTTAAAAAATTATAGTATTTTTTTCAAGAATAAACCTCCATAAAACTTTAAAAAAGCGTTCACCTATCAGGTTAATATCAGATTAATTTTTTAAAGTCGTATGAAATTTTTTTCGAAAAATAAAATTTTATGAAATTTTAAAGGGTGTGTTTATTTATTGGCAAACGTTAATTGAAAATTTCACAGTCACATTAAATTTTCCTTAAGAAATAAAATCTTTATAAAAATTTTATAGCGTGTTCACCTATCGAAGCAGATTAATTCAAATTTTAAAAATCATAAAATTTTCTTAAAAAAACAAAAGTTTAATAAAATTTTAAGAAACGTGCTCATTTATCACATCAAGGTATTTCAAAAATGTAAAAAAAGTTATTGACTTTTCTTTATGAATAAAATTTTTATACAATTTTAGTGTGTTCACTTATTGGCAGAGGTTAATTAAAAATTTTAAAAACAGTCGTATTAAATTTTTCTTAAAAAAACTTACAACATTTTAGGAAGTGTGTTTATTTATTGAGGCAGATTAATTTTAAAAATTCAAACATCGTCATATAAAATTTTTGTTGAAAATTAAAAATTTCGCGGAATTTTAAAAAGTGCCTTTACTTATTGTAGAAGCTAGTTTAATTTTTAAAAAGAATCATAGTAATCTTTTTTCAAAAATAAACTTTTATAAAGTAAAAAAGTGTTCACCTATCAGGTTAATATTAGATAAGTTTTTTAAAAAGTCGTTTTAAATTTTTCTTGAAAAATAAAATTTTATAAAACTTTAAAGAACGTGATTATTTATTGGCGAATGTTAATTAAAAATTTCACAGTCACATTAGATTTTTCTCAAGGAATAAAATTTTTGTAAAAATTTTAGGAGCGTGTTCACTTATCAAAGCAAATTAATTTAAATTAAAAAAACATAAACTTTTCTTAAAAAATAAAATTTCTTAAAAAATTTTTTTAAAAAATAAAGTACTGACGAAGAATGTAATCAATTATTGGCGGAGTTAACTGAAACACTTCAAAAATAGCCGTATTGAATTTTTCTTAAAAAATAAAAATTTTCCAAATTTTAACGAATGTTTCAAAAAGTGTTATTAGCACAGATTAATAGAAAAAATTTGTGTTCATTGATTGGCGGTGGTTAGTTATCAAATTTTAAAAGTAGTCGTATTAAATTTTTTTTAAAAAATAAAGATTTTGCAAAATTTTAAAGAGTGTATGAAAGAGTGTTATTGGCGCAGGTTAATTTAAAAAAATCCGAAAAATTTATACTGATTTTTCCTTGAAAGATAAATTCTCTATAAAAGTTCGAGTGTGCTCACTCGTTGGAGCAGATTAATCAGAATTTTTGAAAAAATCGAATTGAATTTTCCGTGGACAAAAATTATTCGGTACACATGTCGTTTAAGCGCACAGCAGGGATGCGGGAACACGCCGTGGCTACGAGCGTAATCGCGGCAGCCGGTGTTCTGGCCGTTTCCGCATCCAAGCTGTGCGCTTAGTCGACATGTGGCGATTATTCTGACCTTCTCGGAAAGTGTCTAGTTGAATCTGGTTGGAAGATGTTCTTCAGAAGGTCGCCTACAGCGGTGTGACGTTCGCTTTGTCATCTACCCTAATCACTGGACAGAATGACGCCTTCTCACTGAGTCTGAACGCACGCTGTACGTCCCTGGGTTTAGAGCATCTGATCCTTTAAGGCAGCTGACATACGAGGCTTCAGATTCGGGACCGTACATCTACAACATCTTCATGGAATTCTTGACGCGATTCCGCACTCCTGTCGGCTTTCTTCTCCGTGAGGTACGTCTCGTCGTCCTGAAGCGCTGAAGAAGTGTACGACTTGCCGAGGCGTTGAGGACCTAATGGCAGACATTCTCAGGTGCTCGCCTCCTTGAGGACCTACGACGAGGCGCTTAACCACCTGTCGAATCGCCACCTCTTCTCCCCGTCCTACATCATCATCGGAGGACGTCAGCGAGGAGAAGGAGCCGTTATCTCAAGGTAATCACTAGGGCTGGCAGCTGCGGGAACGTACTGCTGCTCCTAACGTACTTGCAGCAACCAATCATATGCCCTGACTGTGCGTCTGAGTCGGCGTCTGATTGGCTGCCGCGCTTACGGTAGCAGCAACGGCGCGTTCCCGCACTTCTGCGAGGCGTCTTCGCGACATGTACCGGGACGACTCACGAGTGCGCCATGCACTCCACTTCTACTTAATTATGTTAACCCTTTTGGATTCAACGATGCTTAGTAGAGGGCCTCTAGAAACTCATCTGTATCCCCCGTCGTCCTGCTGTTCATCGAAATATTCGAGTGGATGTCTGTAACGTCACCATTCGTCCCTATCGTGTGCCAGAATGTTCCAGTGCATTCCTATCTCACTCCATAGGCACGAAATAGGTCAAACGAATCTATCCTAATGGGGAGGGTTATTTCACACAGTCTGTAGGACTGCAAATGTTAATCCAAAAGTGAACTACTCTACAAGGATTACACACTGAACTAGCCGATGGGAAGACCTTCTATTGAAAATTTCCAGCCGAAAGAAGCCACTGTGTTGCTGACAGCTCCGCTTTTTAAGCGGTGCTTCCCCCAACTAGGACAGATCATTTCAAACTTTCCGTCCAGACTCTTCACGAAGATGTTCAATCAAAGCGTTGTTCAACGTCCCGCGGTACCCACTCGGCTACGAGTTCAGCCAGTGTCAGCAAAAGTATTACGCGGCGGCCCACCTAATTTTCGATGACTTCGCCTACACGACAGCGTCTCTGATTTTAGGTACGAGCAAGGTAACCGTCTGCTCCCCACAAACACTCTATACAACACGTGCTGCTTCTCTATAAAAACACTGATCACAAACTCAGTCAGTTCAGCCAAGTCGTCGAAAAATATGTGGGCCAGTCTTGTGATGGGTTTCTCATGCACTTGCTGAAGAAGGGTCTAATTGGCTAGATTCTACGGGTGATCTGACTTCTTCGTGCAACCCTGGGGCGAATATAATCTATGGTACGACTACCACACGGAAACTTTTATTAGAACAAAAGATGAAACTATTAGATACCGGAGTTGACTCGTGTGTCGGCGTCGTAGACTTCGGAAGGCGACGGCGGCGGTGGCTTCGGGTCGACGATGTCGGTGAATTCGGAAGGCGTCGGTGACTCCGGAAGGGTTCATATCCTTCGAAGATGTCGGTGGCTTCGGCGGGTTCAGTGGCTTTGGGAGGTGTCGATGCTTCGGAGGGGTTCAGTGGCTTCGGAGGGGGTCGGTGGCTTCGGAAGGCCTCGGTGGCTTCGGAGGGGTCGGTGCTTTGGAAGGCAAGAGTGATGGCATCGAAGACGATTGTGGTCCGCGACGTCAGAGGTTGCAGAAGGAGAATCTTATTCTCTATAGCGAATGTGATGGCGCTCTATTGACGGCTTTTAAAGGGCGTCAGTCGCTTCGGAAGCGTCGGTGGCTTTAGAAGGGTCGGTGGCTTCAGAAGGCAAGAGTGGTGGCGTCGGAGACGAGAGTGGTCGGCGACGTCAGAGGCTTCGGAGGGGTTCAGTGGCTTCGGAAGCGTCGGTGGCTTCGGAAGGGATCGGTGGCTTCGGAAGGCAAAAGTGATGGCGTCAAAGACGAGTGTAGTCGGCGACGTCAGAGGTTGCGGAAGGAGAATCTTATTCTCTATAGCGAATGTGATGGCGCTCTATTGACGGCTTTTAAAGGGCGTCAGTCGCTTCGGAAGCGTCGGTGGCTTCGGAAGGCGTCGGTGGCTTCAGAAGGCAAGAGTGGTGGTGTCGGAGACGAGAATGGTCGGCGACTTCAGAGGCATCGGAGAGGGTTGACAGCGTTGGAGACGAGAGTGGTCGACAGCTTCGGAAGGCGAAAGAGGTTGACGACATCGGTAGGTGATAGTGAAAGTGAGAAGTGTGTATACTTGAGATCTTTCTATACCTCGCTGTTCCTCCCGATATCAGTTGTGTTGAAATCCGCCATATATCACACCACTGGCAAAAGCGCCTCGACTATATGCCGTCGAAGTTGAATGCATGGCGCATCCCATAAATCGATGGATTATGACCGATGTTTCACTATTCCTTTTTAGAGATCGCTGGCATGCAGCTGACGTCATGACACTGAGCGACGACGAGTGGTTCTTGGTGGAGACGAATTTCGACCACTGGAAGAAGGACGACGACAAGCGAAGGTAAAAAGCTGGGCTCAGGATAGGGTTTTCGAACGAAATCTGTCTGAAGCCTGACTTCGGGGTGTGTCCGAGCTTCTAAAAAGCAGCTTTCGAGTATCTTCCTGAGCTTCTTCACTTCAGAATCACCGCCCAGAAAATGCTGAAGGCTATGGGACAGAGGGCGCTGAACGCCGACACCATGATGAAGGTGCTGCGAAGAACGCCGGTGAGGAACAACGAGACGCTGTTCAGCACCGTGATGAGCGCTCGGTTCCCGTCGCTGATCAAGAACACCACCTTTATATGGGACTAGTTTCATGCTTCACCATGTCAGTGTCGGTCAATCAATACCTACAGTGCGTAGCTCATAAATACTACAGCAATTTTGCGATTTTTACGCAATGTATGATGTGGAAAATGTCTTGTAAATGATAAGTTGGCCGGAAAGTTCTGTCGGTTTTGACCGGACCTCTCTTAATGATCATAATCATGATCTTCATGCTTCCCGGATTCAGTCGAAATAAGCATTTTTCGAAGCATCACACTTTTCCAACGCGATGCTGTTTGAATTACATCGGCGAGAAAAAACTGGGTGATCTAAATCTATTAGGTTGTAACGAAATAAATGGCACTGAACCACTGTAAATTTAAACAGTCAATATCTCGGCTTGTAGGCAAGTTTGTTAATCGAAATAAAAACCTTCTGATTCTACACATCCTTGCCAACGTGACACAAGCTTTTTTATCCCAGTAGCATCAAAATCAGAAGTTCTGGAATTGACGAAATCTTCGAAGGCACTTTCGGCATCCTGTTGGTATTTGAATATTTTCCCTACCAAGAAGTCGCCAAGATGCTTGAAGAAATGGTAGTCTGTTGGGGAAGCTGTGGTGAATAATTCCCAGCGAACACCACATACTGTCACCATTACTTTCTTTTGGTGCAATTCCGGCTTCGCAAAAACCTTGGGGCTCTCTTCGCTATCCACCCACGTGCCGATCGTCGCCTGTTGACGTACATTATCCATTTCTCGTCACAGGTTACGATGCGATCAAGGAATGGGTCCGTTTCGTTCCGTAGAAGCAGTGCGGACGAGATCTCATATCGTCGGTTTCTTTGCTCCTCAGACAGCTGTGAGGCACCCATCTTTTCAGCTTTTTGGTCTTTCCAATTTCCTTCAGATGCCGGGCAGCTGTGTTGTGACTGACGCCAAGAACCTTCGCTATCTCCCTGGTACCTTTGTGTGGATCCTCCTCTACCACATCTCTCAGCTTGTCCTCATCAACATCACTATGCCTCCCACGACCTTCATGTTCTTCCAAGCTCTCATCTCCATTCCGGAACTTCTGATACCAACGATACGCCGTCCGAATTGCGGAACATCCTTGACCGAATGCGGCGTTGATCTCCTCGTCCGCCTCCTTAGCTGTAGTGCCCAGCTTGAATTCATACAAGTAGATGCCTCGGATTACCCTTTTGTCCAACTGCAAAAAAGTCAATAAAACTCTAAAGTTTTCCCACTTTTACATAGAAAAATTGGTACTCACCGGTAGAGCAAAGTTTGCGCTTCTAAATGATATGCCACATGTTACGGTTTGTTCTTGATCAAACGCGTAAAGACGCGCCAAAAAATGGCGCGAGCCATTTAATTCGTTACAACCTAATAGAAGCGCTGTTTGGGGTGGTCCTAATTTGCGAAGGATCTGCCAGCAAGTTCTGAACATCATCGATTGGCCTTTCGTTAGCGATCGATTTTATCGGCAGCTCGAAATGGGCATCCGGTGGCTAACAGACTTCACCACAAGCAGAAAACATCAATCGGCTAACCACTGTCGATCTGTTCCATCGATTTGTGCTCAGAATTTCTCATTCGACGTGAGAACTGCGTGGATCTGTCGGGCTAGTAGTATCGAATAATATCATTTGAATGGGCCAAGGCCCAGCGAGAATTCAGACAGGCCATTATTCCGTCGGGATAGCTGTGATTTGGTGAATGCATGCCTTATATTAGGCTGTCGCAAAATTATTTTCTATTTCGAGGTATGTATAAATAAGTAAATAATAATTTTTTTACCCTGAATCGTTCGGCCTTAGGAGAAGACACACATACCATTCGGTATGCTCTTACTTCAACTAATTAAACTGTGTTTGAGCTGAGTTATAGCAGTTTGAAGTAAGCGGTCCGTTTCGGCGATTAATTTTGCGACAGCCTAATATGCAGTTGAAAAGCTCAAACGAGTCCTTCTGACCCTGAAGCAGCTTCATCAGTGTCCAGCAACCCGGCAAGCCCCTTATTCCCCGCGTTACGGCTAGTCTGGCGAGGGGGGGGGGGGTTCTCGCCGGCGACACGTCGCATGCCATCCGGCACATGTGCGATTCCCATGTTTCACGAGGAGTTCCGCGGCGAAATGACTCAGAATCTCGACGGCGTCGTCGCGATTTCGCCCTTCGTCCGAAAGCCATCGTCATAATCTGAACGACGTACACATAGTACTAATGTTCGCCGCCCGCTCCGACTTCTCCGAAGAGTTACGGCCTTCTCGGAAACAATGAACTGGTTTCGATCGCTGTACATCGCAGCAATGACTGACGACAGGAACTGTTCTTCTGCTGCTTGGACGAGATGATCGAGGAGTGGCAGAGCTGAGAGTTCCAGCTGGGTGGAAGAAATGACTGGGCTGGTTAGCTGCCTACGTAAAGCTCGTAACTGCGTAATTTAGAGGCTTCATATGCACAAAGACAAGTAGAAACGGCTGTTGTCCGGAAGTGGTCGTTAATATGGCCTACATTGGAAGGGAACACTCCAACCAATGGCTCTGGACCTTAGAATGCGTTCGTTTTATTCTAGATAATATTGAGCACAACTAGCAACAAAGAGTAAAACGAATTATAATAAATTATTACTTTAGAATTATTATTTTATTATGCAATTATTATCTAAAATTAAGAAATTTCGCTACCAATCGCTAGTCTGATCTACATGGGGAAGGGCGTTCGCGTCGTTATAGCGATGAAATGAGTGGACTTCACAGCGCGACCACCGCTTTTTTAGCACGATATTTGTGGTCAGAATACTATGTACCTACTCAATGTTACGGTACTGGTAGCTAATGTGGCCTACATTGGGAGGTAGAACCCATTAGCCAACAGAGCGGGCTGAATTTCGCTTCTGATTCGGCTAGTGAAAGAGTAAAACGAGATAAAATAAAAATAAATAAATGTATACACTCAAATTAGTGCTGGTGTACAGAGCAGGCAGCCCCCCGCTAACAAAATGGCACTAGTCGTTAATGTGGCCTACATGGGTAGTTGAAATGCGCCAGCCAATCACAATCAATCGGAGCACTAGTGGGTCACCCGCCAGCCAATAAGGACACGGCCGCACACCCCTTTGGCTGCCATGTCCACTCAGTGCGGCTTGATGCGTCCTTTCCCCGTATGTAGGCCACATTAGCGACAAGTGTCCATAGTAAATATATCGTGCATTTACTTGTACATATATATTTAATGTTTATTCCAATTAAAGAAAAAGCGTTTCAATGGAATAGAACATTTGTCCTAACAGTCTAATAAAAAACGGTACAGGTCGTTAATTTGGCCTACATGGGTAGATGGAATGCTGCGCCCAATTACAAAAAATCGGAGCACTAGTGGGTCACCCGCCAGCCAATAAGGACACGGTCCGCACACCGCTTTAGCAGCCATGTCAACTCAGTGCGGCTTGATGCGTCCTTCCCCCGCATGTAGGCCACATTAGCGACAAGTGTCTATATGAAATATATCACGCATCTATTTGTACATACAATATTTAATGTCTATTCCAATCAAAGAAAAACGTTTCAAATGGACAGAACATATGTTCAAGCAGTCTGATAAAAGAGTACTGGTCGGTAATGTGGTCTACATGGGGAGGGGGACGCGCCAGCCAATCACAATCAATAAGAGCTCTAATGGAACACGCGCCAACCAATGAGGGCGCTGACCGCCACGTCCCTTTGTTGCCACGCTGGTTCGATGCAACTAGACTGTTCTGGTGCATCCTTCCCCCACATGTAGGCCACATTAGCGACAAGTGTCTATAATAAATATATAATGCATTTACTTGTACATATAATATTTAATGTCTATTCCAGTTAAAGAAAAAGGATTTCAATTGAACAGAACATATGTTCTAACAGTCTGATAAAAGGGTACTGGTCGTTAATGTGGACTACATGGGTAGGTGAAATGCGCCAGCCAATCACAATCAATCGGAGGTCTAGTGGGTCACCCTCCAGCCAATTAGGGCACGGTGGGCACACACCCCTTCGGATGCGACACCCACTCAATGCGGCTTATCTGGAATGGTGCCTCCTCCGTCCACATGTAGGCCACATTAGCGACTGGTACCTATAATAAACACATCATACATTTTCATTTACACAGGATACTTAATATCTATTCCATTTAAAGAAAAAGCTTTTAAACTGAGCAGAACACATGTTCTAACAGACTGATAAAAGGGTACTGGTCGTTAATGTGGCCTACATGGGGAGGGAGGTGCGCCAGCCAATCACAATCAATAAGAGCTCTAATGGAACACGCGCCAGCCAATTAGAGCGCTGACCGCAACGTCTCTTTGGCTGCCATGTCCATTCAATGCGGCTTGATGCGTCCTTCTTCCACATGTAGGCCACATTAGCGACTAGTATCCATAATTCCTGCTTGCTTACTTATACTTTAATCATATTTAAAAAGCGCTTTAAATAAACAGAACATGTGTCCTATCAAGAGCTTCTGAACCCATATGTGCGGTATTAGCGCCGTTATCGAAATGCTTCGCTTTGTTCCGAAAATATCCTAGCGCTTTTGCCGTTGGGTCTTTTAGAGCAGTCGGAGGAGTCGGAGGCGAGGCTATCGAGCTCTTTCTTTATCGATCCAAGGTTCGGAGCCTTCCTATGGCAACCAGCGTCCTTCAAAATCGTTGAATTTGTACCAGTACAGATGAAAGACTGCCTTTACCGCTGTTTAGCCATGGCAGGTCCAGCAGGTCCGCCGCCATTTTTTCAAAGGATTTTGGATGTATCCAAAAGAATAGAATGCGCGGCGCATACCAGAGATAGCTTTAATATCATCGGTGCTTATCATTTATATTAAAGCAGCCTTTCAGAGAGGATCTTTCCTATTCTCCCTTGATCCTTGCGTCAATCAGAGCCCGCAGAACGACTCGTATCCATCCATTCGTCCGTTGCAGACGATTCGGTCTCTAAGTCAACAGCACAGAAGCTGTTCAAACGCCAACGATACCGATGCGGACGCCGTGTTCTTTGACAGTGTGAACAGTAGTATTTCGCAACGATGCCGGAGAGTCATCAGATGAAGGCTGAGATTCACATTGATGTCACCAATCAGCTGATTTTGGAGGCCTGATTCCGTCCAGGAATCTGAATGGGGCAACACAGGATTCTTCCAGGTCCAAGGGGATCAACAAAGGGACTAAGTTATTCAATTTTAAGGCAAAAAACTACGATATTATAAGTATTGCGGCACGTGACCTTCGGAATGCGCCACGCACTCTACTCTTACGTAGTCGTAAATGTTATAAATCGTTAATCATAAGAAATTTGCCAAAAATCACCGCAACGCATAGCTCTGGTGGTCAGACGGTAGACAAGTCAGTGCCTCGCCTTTCCAAAACATGTTTGGTCACCTACGGGTCCCGAACGAAGAACATCAATCAATTTGTGCAGACAACAGCCAGCACCCCCTCCGACTGCGCCGTCTTTCATCATCGAAAAGCCAACCGGATTGACTTCAAGAGCTCCAAAGACTACAATTCTTCACCGAATGACCTCGAGAATCTCGAGAAGTTGGCACCTGACGTATTACGCTCCGTCAACGACCTGCCGAAACATGCGGTCGCCGTCCAATAAAATCCCTCAGTACAAAGCCATTCGGCGTGTCGACTTCTCACACTCTTCGCCCTGTGTTAGCCACGTGTTTTTAGAGCACATCGACGCGAATTTATCGCTCCCTACGGCCATCGCTTGGCTCGACGAGCGTGCACCCGATGGAGCCGCTGCAACGAGTTTGCACGCAGAAGTTGCTGAAACGATAAGAGGCTTGAGAGGACATCTGGTGAGGAAGGTCTTCAGGCGCTCATGAGAACCTTGGAGAAGTGGCGCTGCTATGTACCTCAAGTTTCCGCTTCTACAACGAGACATTCAGTCAGGAGGAAAGGTCAAAAATTGCCTTTGTTAAGAGCAGTCGGATGATGCAATGACTATCCCCTGTACTCCTAGTCAACGCTATTGGTTCGTGTCCGCCCAGGCCAACTTCTCTAAGGTCGGTGAATTGGCATGGATTTGTCTAAGCACAATAATACTCCGACTTCTCCATCGTCTGGCCACCGTAAGTCTTTCCATAGGTCGGATACGCACTGAAGTTGCTTGTCTCGTAGAAAAACGTGAACTCATTCATTTCCTTCAAATCTTCTCAGCAGAGTTTTCACCAACTCGCAAAGATCCACTCTGTCATGACGTTCGCCACGCTCCATCACGACTCTTCAAGGATGCGCACGCTGAGAGGCGCCCCGGTCCCGACGCGGAGGGCATACGGTCGCGCGCACGCGTCGCGACGCAGTATAAACGCCTTCCTGCGTGCACCCGGCAGTCTCCGGCTTCGTCGTCGCAGCGAGCGGTCGGTCCGCTCTTCGCTGCGGTACTCCATCGTCAGCGCAGTCTTTACTCCATCGGGACATCGACTCGACCAGCCGCACAGGGCATCCGGATGACCAGGACAGGACGCGCAGGAACATCAGTCAGAGGTAATCGCAGAGACCGACCGAACCACAGCACTCGTGAGTGCAGGCTCCAGGGTAGGAGCCAGGAAGGATCTGCGGGTTGCGCTTGAGGCTGACTCATAGGTGAGCTGGCGGGGCTTAGGCTTAACTAGTAGGCAGTGTGTTGCTCTATTGATATGTGTTGTGTGTAGTGGAGTTGCTATGAAGTATGATATCTATTGCGCACTGTCATACGACTCGAGAGTGGGAGGTTCATTCTGAGCGCAGTGGTAAATGCTTCAGAAAGTCGGTTGGTTCAAGTGTATCATGTGAGTGATGTGAAGATGGGCGAGGGATGTCAGGAGCCAGTGCAGGTGCAGTCCGCACGGGAGATCTTAAACAACATCCGCATTGGTGTGAGGTGTGCTTCAGTCGGGATAACAAGGGCCTAACCTTAAAGTGGCAGGCAATGTAAGAGCTAGCGCATGGGCAAGACCTCGACTCTAATTGTGCCTCACACGTGGCCTCGGGTTGAGGGCCGCATGAGTTCTACCACCGGTGCAGCGGATTCTTCGGAACTTAATACACTCCCTTTCGTCGGGAAACATCACCTGGAGCTTAGAAGCATTGCTATGCTCACATGTCAGACCAGCTCCAATGAGACCTGTCTCCAGCTCGTGCTCATGAATGAGCGTGCGAACCCGGACCTGGTAATCTTACGGCTGTCCGTAAGATGAGATGTAGACCTCACAACCTGACGAAGAATGTGTGGACTGCTTCAGGACCTGTGGTGCCGCTCAGTTCGATACGGAGCGAGATCCAGATGACGTCGAAGGTCATCCTGGTGCACCTGGAAGACAGCCGGATTGGGCGAATTTCATCGCTTTTGGATAACATTGTAAGGCCATCTGCTGCCTACTCCCTGTAGGATTCCGTATTCTTCGAATCATTGCTGATAGAGCAGCAACGAGACTTTTCTAATCTAACCTTCTTATATGAAAAAACGTATGCTGGAAGGATGTCGTTTTGAGCTTGTTCGGTACATGTCGCGAAGATGGGCAGCATTAGGAGGTGGTGGCGTGCCGACCAATCATAACCATTCAGAGCAATGGTCGAACACACGCCAGCCAATCAGAACACTGACCGCACAAACAAGCCCTCTCTGAAGGGCACAGTGCGGATTGATTGGATAGTGCGCCATCACCTCCAATGCTGCCCATCTACGCGACATATACCCCTTTTTATCCTACTATATATAATCGGCTGTCACATGTCCGTCACGGGAGGAGGGACTGAAGCCAAGGGATGCCTACGACAGTGCGGCGTATGCCAGCCGGCTTTCTTTGAGCTTAGCTATGGGCGATTGTTGGCGAACTATATCTTTGGGGGCGGATCGTCCAAGTTTACGATATATTCAGCGGGCGATGCGTCATTGTATAAATGGAGACCAAGTGCGGAGCGTAGGGATTCAGAAAGCGTGACCTAGACGTCGTTCAACGTGTGTCTGGATTCAGAAGACGTGCTGGAGACGTTCAAATTGCATAGCGATTCCGAGTAAGGGAGACCAAAAGTAAGGGTGACCAGTGAAAAGGATATCATCAAAGAGACACCACTAGAGGAGGGGAGAGGGAATAAGGGGAACAGTATTTCTTTAAATATCGTCCAATGTGTGTAGGGATCCAGAATACGTGCTGAAAATGTCGTCCAACGTGCGCATGGATTCAAGAGACGTGCGGAAGACGTACTCCAACGTGCGTAGGGATTCAGAAGACGTGCAAAACACGTCATCAAACGTGCGCAGGAATTCAGAAGACGTGTCGTAGACGTCAAACTTGCGTAGGGATTCCCGAGTAAAGGGGAGCAGTAGGAGGGGGACCATTGAAAAGGGGATCAGCAAAGGAGGACCACTAGGGGGAGGGGATAAGGGGAACCAGTATTTTCTCTCAATATTGTCCAATGTGCGTCGGGTTTCGAGGGTCACGGATGTCGTTCTACGTGTGCCGGGGTGCAGAAGTGTCATAGACGTCGTGGCAACGTGACACGTGAGTCGGGACTCAGTGTCACATGTACGTGCTTGACTCTCACCGTTTCTTTGCCAGCACTTACATATGTAGGGAAGTATTATGTGTCTGCAGATTAAGCATTTCGGATTGGGACTCTCATTCTTTCTCGCCACGTAGAGAACGGGCACTTCAGAGAATAAATCGTGAACATGCGATAGAGGGTGGATGGGCTTCCGAGAAGCAGTGAATGTCCTACCATATCCGGTGCACTAACGCCGGCCGAATATCAGGTGGCCTTATAGTTTTACACCGGTGGAAGAAAGCACCTGAGCAAGCCATTGCGGCAGCCGCTCCCCTCCACTTTGGAAACTCGCTCCTGGCGCCTTTTCCAAACTCGTCTCTTGCGCCTTCGGAACCGTTTTTATGGAGATACATTTCGAAGGCGTTGGCGAGGGCAACGGCAGAAACCGACGACGGCGACGTCTTGTTTGATCGTCTTCTTAGGCGTTTTTTCAGAAGTGCAAACAGACGCCGACGCGGTCTCTGGAGGGAAGGAGCGGTGGTGCTGGTGGTGCTAGTGCACCGGGTGCTGGCCGTAGTGTGGCATTTTGTTGCCAACAGCACATGTGGCATAGTTCGAGAGCAAACACCACCGCCGACTCCTCCAGCTTCTCGCTGCTCTTCGGCTCCGTTTAATGAGTTCGGCTTAGTGCGGGAGGTGCAGTGGACGAGGAAGCAGTGATCACCGGTCCTTGTAGACCCGTTTAAACTAACAACCACTCGCATCTGAAGTATAAACACAGGATAAAAGGATAAATGGTGTCATAAGTCAGTAACTTTTTGAGATGCGCCACGCATTCTACTTCAACGGGATGTCGTGGAGGCAATTTGACTGCATATTTGGCCGTACTTGCAGTGGCCAGACGATGGACAAGTCAGCGTTTTATCCTTCCCAAACATGTCTGGTACCAATTAACCAACCCCGGGGGGATGGACGGCTTGGTCGGCCTGGGCGGGAAATCCGAACCAGTAACCTGGTATCGGGTGCACGCGATATTCGGCGCCTCCTCCGACTGCGCTACACGCGCCCATTACCGCCCTAACCATAAGTATCCTGTTAAATGTTGTGGAGCTCAGCTACATGTCGCGAATATGCAATGCAGGGGTGCGGGAAGGTGCAGCGGGGGTGCGGAAACACGCTGTTGCTCCTACTGTAATCGTTGCAACCAATCATGTGCCTCGCCTGTGGGGCTGAGCCGGTGTCTGATTGGCTGCCGCAAATACGGTAGGGACAGCGGCGCGTTCCCGCACCCCGCAGTGCGACTTCGCGACATGTACCGGAGTTATTAACCCACTAGTAGACGGTTTACCGTGTGTCAAGTCTTCTTTAGGTGACGCCTATTAATACTAATGGACAAGTCAGTGTTATACCTCTTCTATCTGGCTGACGATACCGAAGGGATGAAAAGCTCAGTTGGCGGAAAACCCGAACCAAGAACCGTGATCTAGGGTGCACGCGAGCGCAGTCGGCGCCTCGTCCGACTGCGCTAGCCACGCGCACCTAGAAAAGGGGTCTCCCATACTTGGCTGGACCTTAGGAATACGATGGGAATATCTACAGTCAGAAGTCGTTTGAAAGGCCATTTGGCTACATTTTGCAAAACATATTAAGCAAAAATCTACAGGTTGTAGTCTACTAACCTCACCTCATCTTTCCTAGTGGGGAGGGGGCACTTCGCTTAGCATTTTTGACAACGAAAGTAAAATTGAAACTGCACTATAAGACTATATACTTAGCTAGCCTACAAACGGACCTTTCTAGGTATTTTTTAATTTTTGTAATGTATGTAATTAATTAGTTTTATCGAAATGTGCATTTAAAACGTTCGCTAGGAAAAATGTCATCTTCGATCCGCCTTGACGTTGTCGGCTTTTTTCAAGTCTTATTTCATTCCTGAAGTGTACACTGTATAGTGCGTTGCATGCTTGCTTAAAATAAATAAATAAATATCCTGTCGAGGATGGGCCACTCTGTTTGTGCTTGCCTTCCCTTCGTGGCGACTCCCCCCCCCCCCCTCGACTAGGACGCGCCCACAAAACCAAATCTTAGCTGACCATCACGACACAAAGGGTCGGAGTCCGACTGCTTAAGCCTGATTCACCGTAACGAGGGCGCTCGCATAAATAGCTTCTGTGAAACAGGAAATTTTGAAAATTTCAAAGGAAATCTGTCGTGGAAATACGTTTCTATCCAGTGCACTAGGTATTTTTGTCAGTATTTTTGTATTGAACAGTGAATGCAGGTGAAATGTAAGTCGGCTCCACACTGATCCATATGTGGGTCGAGGTACTGAACGAGAAAAATTGAACACCGAAGGGTTTTTAACCAAATGGCGGGATTTATACTTCAGTTGCCTGCGGGACGGCGTTCTATATGCTACCATTATCGATCGCTGTCGTCTGCGCTGCTCAATCGATATTGGTGGGCGTCATAGGGCATAGCTTATACCGGCACCGCAGCGATTTGGAAGAGTTTCGGCTGGTTTGCCGCTTGTAGAGTCAGCCGTTGATTCTGTGAAACATTTTATTTGACGGAATCTTGGGATACTGTATTCGACGAATCGCTCCGCAGAAGGACGCAACGCCGCGAGACAACTGCTCGCTCCGCGCCTCGAAATACACGCGCAGCGCCACGGCCGGAGAAAATTATAAAATCCCCCGAGTCCGCCGATTACAGTAACCCGAAATGTCGTCAAATGTGGTGTTTTGAGACGCGGAGTACAAATGCGATGTGGCGTCGACCACCGCCAATTCGAATTTTTCGAATAATTTATTCGATTAAAAAGCTATTTGAATAGTCGAATATTCGATATTTCTTTTTTGGATTCTAAATTATTATTAAATTATTATTAGATTCTTAAATAATCGCATAAAGTCAAACATCGACGATTTCGAGAAGTCGAATATTCGTTCGATTTCGAACATGGAAAAGCAGCCATATTCGAAAAATAATCGAAAACCGATCAATTTTGTTCGAATTTCGAATAAACTCCAAATCTTCAGCACAGATCCTGATTCGAACAAATTGTTCAATTATTCGACTATTCGAATAAACAAAAAACTTATTGATTTTTTGATCATTTGAAAAAATTGACGAGCGAATAATTTCGCTCGTTCATTCGCACGAAAACTTTCGACATCGAACTTATTCGCTCATTCATTCACTCGACAAAAATTCTCAAAATTACAACCATAATGTGAACTACACCTTGTCACACCCACCAATATCGATTGGGCGCGCAGACGATCGATAATGGTAGCCTGCGCAAGGGTACAAGGCAACTCAAGTATAAATCTCACCCTACAGGCACCACTTGATTAGTAACTCTTCATTACTCATTTTTTAGCGTACAGCGCATTGATCTACAAATTTTTCAGTGTAAAGTCGAATTACAGATGTATCAAACCGGTGTCTTAGAACACCCGAATGTAAAATTATTCTTCAAGGAAAATATTGGTCTGAATAGAAAATTTCAAAGAAAACTTTTTAAAAAATTCTCTTGAAATTTTAGCGTTTTTTTCGCAAGTCGTTCTAGTAAACACCTTACCACAACAGTTCTTGCCTCAACATTAAAAAAATAGAAGAGCTCCGGCTAGTTTACTAACCTGGCGACTAAATTTGAAATACCGCTTAAGCCATTTTTTCATTTTTAGCGCCAAAGAAGAGTGCGCCATGTCCTCGTCTAAGAGTCACGATTTTTATTCGTTTGATATCGTCTAACTCCCTTTTTAGCTATAGCTTTGTCAAGCCAACATTTTTGTGTTCAGAACATTATTTAATAATGTCCTAAACATAAAAATTTATTATTTATTAATTACACATTTATATATTATATTATATTATATTATATTATATTATATTATATTATATAATAAATAAATATTGATTACACTCAAAATGAATAAATAACAATAATAAATATAAATGTATAAAATTAATAAAAGATAACATAAAAATTTATTTATCAAATAATATAATTTAATAAATAAATAAATAAATATTTAACGTGATTGGCAGCCTACGATGTATTGAAATTGAGCAGCACTAAGTAAGCGTTATTTAAGGCACTTATATGCCATAAGCTACAAGCTGAATTTCGAAGATGAGGTGTCGAAAATTAGGTGGGTCGGCCAGATTAGGCGTGTCACAGACACCCTCTACGGACTGGATTCCGCAGAAAAAGAACACAAAGATGCTCAATAACGCGTTAATGGAACTTGTCCGAAAAAGCCTTGAACGACGGATACGACGCTGTTCGTATCACTCGAGTGATGATAACCCATTGGAGCACTTTGGCACGTGACTGGGAGGGACGGAGACGTTCCTCTCGTCCTTGGTTCGTCCTAGCACACTCAAGTAATGTTACGATTAACTGAACCATAGACAAGTAAGCGAGGGTAAAAGGTAGAAATATATAATATATTATATACAAAATATACAAAAACATATAAATATGTCCAGCCGGTCTCCGCGACATCAGCTAGAAGCGGAGAGCGTGGCACTTCTTCGAGATGGCGCGCTAGATTGCCTTTAATTCCCTGCGTCCCTCACCATAAGCTAGAAAAGGCATGAAAAAGGACAGTCTGACTGTATGAGATGCGCCATGCACTCCACTCTCATCTTGTTTAGTAGCGAAGAGCAGCTTGCACTTCCGTACTTCTCCTTCACGGGCAGAGCAACACCCATTCGGCTACTCAGTGGCTATGGGCTTCTAAAATTCAAATTAAGACATTATTCAGATAAAAAGTTCAAATTATTCATAAAATCTTTATTATGGAATTGTTTAATAAGCTTCTCTTCACTCCGTTTTTTGCATTTGAAAACTTGCTGTGCTGCGACGCTAGGATTCATTGAATTTTTCAAAGGCAAACATGGAATCGAGAAACACTTAAGTCCGTTAAATGTTTTTTTCGATTATGTTCCTTTCTTGTATAGCGCACAAACATGTGCAATAAATCAATAAACCAATAAATCTCCTTATTCCACTGATGAGCCATCGCGGAAACTTTGTAATAAATAAGATTCGTCTAAAGGAATTTAGTGGAACAAACCGTCAGTTTACTCTCATTTTTTCATATTATTCCAATAAATTTACAACCGTATGGGTTACGATACCCATAGTTTGCTACCTTCATATCCCACAAACTGCTTCTGCTGCTCGAATAATCACGGTATGGGCCATGCAGGCGCCGAGTTACTGGACCGGTGCACGAATTTACATGAAGAACTAGCCGTTACCAGTTGCTGAAACACATTGCCCGAACAAAGCGGCCGCGGCCGCTCATGCGTGGTGAATTCGTCACGGTTGTTAGGTCGCCGGTTGTTTCAGTTGTTAAATACTAGGCCGTAGACACCTTTTCACGTTCAAGGTCAACCAAGTCAGTTGATGATGAATCTATAATATAGAGCGAATAAGTCGAGTGCATGGCGCATTCCAGGGCGGATGCTAAGTGCTGGTGGTAAGCGACCTTGGTGTCACATCCATCGTCTAGCTAGACGACGGGCTTATGTAAAGGAACTGCTGAAGGTCGACTCTAATCAAAGAACGCGCCGCCGCTGGGTCGCGCCGTGCAATGTACTCTTACGGCGATTCGTAGTAGTGTTTGAATATGTGTTTACGGAACACTGAGGTAGTCAGTCAACAGGAATGTCGAGGCTCTTGTTCCCAATGAGGTCAAGATCGAACCGACGCAGTCTTGATTAGCCTGAGCGCGGAATTGAACCTAATCAGCGCCAGAAACGCTACGGAAATCCACTACTCCATTATCTCCTAATGATGGCCTCTTTACAACCACTTTTACGTCAGATCGGCGAAGTTTTTCTAGGCAATCTTGTGACGCTTTCGAAGAGAGTGCAGGAAAATAGCAACTATTCAGTGTATTAAAAAAGAGATTGCGCCGCGCGTTCGACTAGATCGTCACGGGTTTTATTCGATTAATAGTGCAAAAAAGTATAAAGTGACGCGGTGCACGCAAGTAAGAGAAGACGTCCGGAGTTCCGTCCGGAGTCGTCGACGTTCCAAGATCAGAGACGCTGTCACATGAGTCAAGTCGTCGAAAATTAGGTGGGCCGGCCACGTAATGCGATTCGCAGACACCCGCTGGACGAGAGCCGTCACCGACTGGATTTCGCGGGATGTCGAGAACACCAGGATGTCCATCATCGCGTTGGCCGGACTTCTTCCTGAAAGCCCTGAACGGCCGATATGATGCTTTTCGTTTCGCTCGAGCGAGGAGGATCCATTGGAGCACTTTGGCACGCGACGGGGACGAATGGAGACGCTGCTGGCGCTCGCTCGAGCAAGCCGATGATCAACGGGACAACAGGTGATACAGGTTTTAATAAAAAAAATCGTTTACGTGGACTAACACAAATGTAAACGGTACGGCTATAACGGCTATAAAAATACTCATATCCTCGCACTCCTGTTCCAAGTAGACAGCATTCACACTATCAATCAAATAAAACCCGCAACGATCAAGTTGAGTGCATGGCGCAATGCCTGCTTTTAACCCTGTGCTCTGGAATAAGCCCTAAACAACATTTTTTCTTGAAAGAAATTGAATTTAAATTTAAATTCAGTCCAAGTTTCAAACAGTGCATTCACTCACATATTTGGGACAAAATAATTTAAAACTTTTAAAGAACGGCACTCTAAATTTTTTTAGGTGAAAAATATTCGACCCGTGCGGCATTGGGGAGATAGAAACGCACCAGCCAGTCTTAGGCCACACCGAACGAGCTTACCATTCAGAGACGGCACGGATCCTGATTGGCAGGAATCTGTTTGGTCGGTGCTTTGATTAGTCATGATTGGCCTTTGGTGCTCCCACTTTCCAATGCTGCCCACTTTTGCGACATGTACCTAATATTCTAGCCTTCTCGGAGAGCTAACCTCTAGTGTGATGTGGAAGAAGCTCGTTTTAATTTCAAAAATGTTCAGTTTGACTTCAAAAGCATCAAACTGCCGCAGAAGGCTGTCTGATTTGATTCGAGAAGTGTCCGAACTTGAAAACTGCCCAATTTACCCTAATGGATCACTTTCGTAGATCACTTTGTAGACCACTCTGTAGACCTTTGTAGATCACACCGTAGTCTAGATCACTTTTCTCCTCCGAATTAATCATTCCTGCAGAAGACGTAATGGATCCTGCTATCTTCAGAGCTTTTAATGACAAGTCTCCTGAGAACGAACGCTTTATTTTGACCAGATTCGACCGCCTCAGATTTCTAAACAAACGGCGAAGACCAACAGTAAACAACGGAAATGGGCACTGGGTAACGGACGACAAGGTCCTCATTGCCGGCTATGATTGCGTGCACCAGATGCGAAAGATCTACGGCTTTACACTGGTCTGAGACTTTCTGAGACTTGCGTCAACGCAGATCTGTTCTTGGAGCAGACCTATAGAGAGGGAAAAGCTAGGAGGTCTTTAATGAAAAGCACAATTAGATGACGTGCATGATGAAGAAATACAGCTCCCGCCCGATAGTCTAGGTTGTTCCAGTCGCTATTGGTTTAATTACCCAATTTTGAGGTGTTTGGAATCATTACACGGTACAGTCATGGAATAAAGCGAGAATGGAACGTACTCTCGGGTCTTTCCAGCCTTTGTTCGCTGAAATACGTGCACTGCATACCGCTACGAAGTGCAGGAACTCGGTCAGGCATGAGATCTCTGATCTGTCCTTGAGATACGCTTTCGCTATTACCCAACGTCAACACTCCGCCGCCGCACCTAAACACGCGGAAATAATGGCCGTTTTGCTCGACGACAACCTCACAGGCGAACACAAATAGGTTCAGGGCGTGAAGTTGTTTGAGCTGTTAGGGTCACATATTATCACATCTTCTTATCATATCGTCACCTGTGCGCTTCTCTTCCATGGTTGCCGTATGTGCAACGATTTTCCAGTCCATGTCGCTGATGTGGGCAGCACTGCGATGAGAATGCGCCAGCCAACAAGGGCACAGATTGTACAAAGCGTGCCCGAATGGGACGCCTATTCAATGTGGCCTGGACGACGCGTTCCCACCATCCAACGCTGCCCATATTTGCTACCAGATGAACGGACGGACGCGCACACAGACGCACGGATGAAACCCTAAATAACATAACAATGGGTGCATTATACTAAACCTTAATACGCAGTAGAATCGATATCGATCCGTCGCTGATTGATATTGATCAATTGATATTGACCAATATTGATATTTAATAGTTTAAAGCTTCAGTGACAAGGGGCTGGAGTCCATACTAGCCTCTTACATGATTTAACGGTCGACTGGCAGTGGAAAGACGCTGCTAACAAAACGACTGACAGTTGTGGACATGCTGCGAAAATAGTTGCCGTTTCGGGGGTTCCACCAGGGGAACCTCTGAAAACCGCTCCCGGAGCCTCAGATGGATACATGGTTGGACGGTGTGGACGGACGCACACACAGACGCATGGACGAAATACTGATCTACCCGTAGTAGGAGAGCGTAAATCCTAGAACGCTGCCGAATCGAAATCGATGCAGAACCAATGGATATTGATCAACCAACTCCTTCCTTTGTTTGTTAGTTAGTTATCTTTAGCTAATCTTTAGCTCACTCGAGTGGTAATGCGCTATGGATGAAACTAGTTACCATTTGCCACGAAACGTCTATTTTTCACTACTTGGAGGTGAATACACCTAAATTCTCAGGTAGATGCATGAACGTACGAACGCATGCACAGACGCACGGACGAAATTCTTATTAACACATGGGTGTGCTATATAAATTCTAGAGTGCAGTAGGATCTGAATCGATCCATTATCGATTGACATTGATCAATCTGTCCCGTTTTTTGTTGGCTGTAAAGCTGTGGTTGGCTGTGAAAGACACTGTCAACAAAACAACGGCCCTTTGTCGGCGCGCTGCAAAATTAGTTGCCGTTTTGGGAGTTCCGCTTAAGAAACCCCCCGCGTTTACCGATGAACTTAGACTCTCAGACGGATGCATAAACGGAAGGACGCGTGTGCAGACACATGGACGAAATCCTTAAGTAAAATTAGTTGCCGTTGGAGGCTTCCACCGGAGGAACCTCTCTTCACTGCTCTGGACGCATGGACGAAATACTTGTACGCATACGCATGGATCTACCTAACCGCTCAGATAGATGGTTGAATCAACGGACGCACACACGGACGCACGGACAAAATCCTTATTAACACCTGGGTGTGTTATATAAATTCTAGTGTGCAGTAGGATCAGAGTCGATCGATTATCGATTGACATTGTTCAATCAGTCCCGTTATTTGTTGATTGTAAAGCTCTAGTTGGCCGTGAAAAACTCTGTCAACAAAACGACGGTCCGTTGTCGACATGCTGCGAAAATAGTTGCCGTTTTGGAATTTTCGCTGAAGAAACCTCTGTTTACCGATGGATCTAGACTCCGAGACGGATGCGTGAATGGACGGACGCATGTGCAGACGAATGGACGAAATACTTGTGCAAAATTAGTAGCCGTTTGGGGGTTTCCACCGGAGGAACCTCTGTTTACCGCCCCGGAGGCTGATGTACCTAACCTCTCAGGTAGATGCATGAATAAACGGATGCAAACACGGACGCACGGACGAAATCCTTATTAACACATGGATGTATTACATAAATTCTAGAGTGCAGATGGATCTGAATTGATCCATTATCGATTGACATGGATCAATCAGTCCCGTTTTTTTGTTGATTGTAAGGTTCTAGTTGGCTGTGAAAGACACTGTCAACAAGACGGCCGTCCGTCATCAACTTGCTGCGAAATTAGTTGCCGTTTTAGGAGTTCCGCTGAAGGAACCTCTGTTTACCGACATATCTAAAATCTCAGACGGATGCATAAACGGAAGGACGCGTGTGCAGACACATGAATGAAATACCTGAGAAAAATTAGTTGCCGTTGGGGGCTTCCACCGGAGGAACCTCTGTTTACCGCCCCGGAGGCTGGTGTACCTAACATCTCAGGTAGATGCATGAATAAGCGGATGCAAACACGGACGCACGGACGAAATCCTTATTAACACATGGGTGTGTTATATAAATTCTATTCTAGAATGCAGTAGGATCTGAATCGATCCATTATCGATTGACATTGATCAATCAGTCTTGTTTTTTGTTGATTATAAAGCTCTAGTTGGCCGTGAAAAGCTCTGTCACAAAACGACGGTCCGTTGTCAACATGCTGCGAAATTAGTTGCTGTTTTGGGATTTTCGCTGGAGAAACCTTTGTTTGCCGATGTACCTAGACTCCCAAACGGATGTGTGAACGGACGGACGCTTGGACAGACGCATGGACGAAATACTTGAGCAAAATTAGTAGCCGCTTGAGGGTTTCCACCGGGGAACCTCTGTTTACCGCCCCGGAGGCTGATGTACCTAACCTCTAGGTAGATGCATGAGTGAACGGACGCACACACGGACGCACAGACGGAATCCTTATTAGCACATGGGTGTGTTATATAAATTCTATTGTGCAGTAAGATCTGAATCGATCCATTATCGATTGATATTGATCAATCAGTTCCGTTTTTTGTTGATTGTAACGCTGTAGTTGGCCGTGAAAGACACTGTCAACAAAATAACAGTCCGTTGTCGGCACACTGCGAAATTAGTTGCCGTTTGGGGACTTCCGCTGGAGAAACCTCTGTTTACCGATGTACCTAGACTCTCAGAAGGATGCATGAACGGACGGACGCTTGGACAGACGCATGGACGAAATACTTGAGCAAAATTAGTAGCCGCTTGAGGGTTTCCACCGGGGAACCTCTGTTTACCGCCCCGGAGGCTGTTGTACCTAACCTCTAGGTAGATGCATGAATGAACGGACGCACACACGGACGCACGGACGGAATCCTTATTAGCACATGGGTGTGTTATATAAATTCTAGTGTGCAGTAAGGTCTGAATCGATCCATTATCGATTGACATGGATCAATCAGTCCCGTTTTTTTGTTGATTGTAAGGTTCTAGTTGGCTGTGAAAGACACTGTCAACAAGACGGCCGTCCGTCATCAACTTGCTGCGAAATTAGTTGCCGTTTCAGGAGTTCCGCTTAAGAAACCCCCGCGTTTACCGATGTACCTATACTCTCAGACGGATGCATGAACGGACGGACGCATGCACAGACACATGGACGAAACACCAGAGCAAAATTAGTTGCCGTTTGGGGGTTTTCGCTGGGGAAACCTCTGTTTACAGCTTTCCGTCGAGCAGTCCCAAACGAGGCGCACGGGACCCGTCGTCCGTGGCCATCGTCCGCACACTCCTTATCACCTTGTCCGGTGTGTTTGTCTTCGAGTGTTGCCGTATGTGTAAAGATGTGTGGCGGTGCTGCGACGAGGGTGAAGGCGTTACGAGGAGATTCGGTGCCCGAAGGAGGGAGCAGCCGGCTGGTCCGCCGGCCGACCGACCGCCGCCGACGTCGCCAACGCCGCCCTCGTCGAGGCGGCGGCGGCGACGGCGGGCGGGTCCCGTCGACGGCCACTTGTCGACAGTCGCCTGAAATCCTCCGCCCCGGGCTGTGCGAGCCTGACCCGCTCCCAGCATCTCCGACAGCCAGTCCAACCGAGACCCAGTGTCTCGCCATGGACACCGAGAGCTCCTTGCGTAGGAGTCTGCGGCGAATCAACCCCTTTCGCAGTAAACTATTCCGTCTGCCGGCCACACCTCGACTGGCCAGGAGCCGAAAGTGTCAGTATTTTTTCATTGAATTATTTTCCCGCTCTTTATTTTACTGCTATTTTTAATGTTGTATCATCTCGCTGCGTCGTCATGGATGGGTGGCTTCCTCTGCCGGAAATCAGATGAAAGCGCTACTCCTGTTTATCTACGTAGCCCCTAACCCATATATGGGTTAGGAGGAGCCCTGTCAGCTTAAGGCGCACGTTGTTTCAGTCTTTTAAAATTGTTTCCGAATTTCATACCTTCGTAGACCGATTTGCGGCCGAATTACAGCTTAATGCAGCTCGTTAGGCTCAAATTTACTGCGATTCTCTGTAATTTAATCCAACTTCTCACAAAGTTTACAATCAGAATCCAAGAATAATCATGTACTTAACCCTTATATTAATATTTATGTGCATGTTTATGTCAGTCAATAATGAAACAGACACGATTAAAAGGATAAAAGGATAAAGGACGGCGTTATTCAATCCCTTCTGGGATGCGCCACGCATTCTACTTCTACGGGATATCGTGGAGGCGATTTGAATGCGTATTTGGCCATACAATGACTTGCGGTGTCCAGAGGATGAACAAGTCAGCGCTCTATCCTTCGCAGCCAAGTCTGGTACCAATTCACCCACCCCGGAGGGATGGAGGGATGGAAGGCTTGGTTGGCCTGGGCGGGAAATCCGAACCAGGAACCTGGTATCGGGTGCATGCAACAGTAGGCGCCTCCTCCGACTGCGCTACATGCGTCCAACATACAGACGATTAGGGAGCAGAAACAATGAAACAAAAACGCTATTCTTGAGGTCAGCACAGGTCAACAGCAGCTCAAGATTTTCGTGGTATTGAAAAATTGGAAAAAAATTGAAATTGAATAGTAGAGAAAAAAAGCGTCACAAAATTTAAATTAACTGAAGATGCCGGCGCCACGATCTACCAAACACGTTATTCTGAGGCGGGTTCAATGGTAAAATGGCTATTTCCAAGCCACATTCATTGTTCGGAACCCCGCCCAGGCCATGGAGTCCTTGCATCCTCCCAAACTTGGTGAAATACAAAACTGATCGTAAAATCATTTAAAAAAACCTTTCGAATAATATTTTCTAGTACTTCTGGACACGTGTAGCGCAGTCGGAGAAGGCGCCGACTGCCGCCTGCACCCGATACCAAGGTCCTGGTTCGGATTTCCCACCCAGGCCAGCCAAGTCTTCCATCCCTCCAGGTCGGTGAATTGGTACCAGGCTTGTCTGGGAAGGATAAAGTGCTGACTTGTTCAACGGCTGGCCACAGCAAGTCATTATATGACCAAATAATACGCATTCAAATCACCTCCACGATATCCCGTAAAAGTAGAATGCGTGGCGCATTCCAAAAGGAGTTGAATAACGCCGTCCATTATCGTTTATCCTTACTTCTGAGCATTTCGAGCATAGTGCAATCGGACATGAAGGACGGCGCTATTCAATTCCCTTTGGGATGCGCCACGCATTCTACTTCTACAGGATATCGTGGAGGGGATTTGAATGCGTATTTGGCCTATACAATGACTTGCGGTGGCCAGCCGATGAACAAGTCAGCGCTCTATCCTTCCCAGACAAGTCTGGTACCAATTCACCGACTCCGGAGGGATGGAAGGTTTGGTTGGCCTGGGCAGGAAATCCGAACCAGGAACCTGCAGGCGACAACCGACGCCTCCTCCGGCTGTGCTCCACGCGCCCCGCCCAATACGTAGGCCACATTAACTACCATTAACTTTTCACCTATTTTGACCATGCGAAATCTCTTTCTCTTTCTCTATGACAATACGGCCTCATTTTAAGTCTCAGATTGCTGCTCGCTATCTTTCTCTTTTTTCTGATTTCCTCTGATTTTTTAAAACAGATTCATAATCTGAATTTTGACCCATAGATACTTTAAAGCATTATGCTTTCAGCGCTTCATATTCGGTCTAAGACTTTAAGCAGCAATGAGGTTAACCTCTTGAGATTTTTGGAGCTTAGCTTTGCACTTCACGGCTGCTCAGCCATACCTTTTAGGCCCCGTTTATACTTCCGACGCCGAGCGATGCGACGGCATGTAATGCAGCCAAGTTGATCGATCGCGTCGCTCAATCGATATGGCCACTATACGCGGCGTCGCGTCGCTCGGCGTCGAAGTATAAACAGGGCCTTAGGCGCTTTTTTGACATTTTCCTTTGCTGATCATTGAAAAAAATCAATTGAAATGAATTCATCACATAATCCGCGTCTTATCTGCATTAGATAATGCCATCATGTCTCTTTGACCGGGGTTGCGCCATGCTTTAGACTTTCGCATTTTTTAATGTGCAGGTTTTTCCCAGTGGTTTGTAGAATGCGGTTACAGCTCACTTCTGCTCAGAATTTTCGTTGCTATTCCGAAGACTGCGTGCTCGCCAGAGTGGAAGCTGAATCCTATACCTTGGTGCTGTTGTTCCTGCTCAGGTATATCAGGTTACCTGCATCAGCTGCACGGAAAGCGCCAAACCTTTGGGGTTTGAATTCCAAAGGGCACTGGACGCTTTGAAGTCCTTTGTCTTGTCATCTCTTCGAATACTCTTGATGAACCCCTCGATTGGGGACCGAGCTCCTTGACAGCTACCCCATTGTGGGTGCTTCAAGCATTACTATCCTAGGCAATGGCTTCTGAAGACGTTTCGGGCTTTTCCTTTGAAGTGAATGGATTGATCTGTGCTGTCAGGAGAAGGCCCAAGTTTAGCATCCTCCTCCCTCAGTCCAGCAATTCCTCCATCATCCTACCGCTAGATGAAACCGCTCGAGTCGCTCACTTCACATCTGCTCCACAACATCGCAGAGAAGTAGAATACATGGCGCATCAGAAAGGCTAAAAATTTGAATGGCACTCTAACCTGGCACTCTGGTTGACCGCCGCAGTTTTGGGCCAGTGAACCCGAGAAGCAGCTGGATCGTTGGGCACATGTTCTCAGATAACGATGGAGTCTATGTAGTTGATTGGGTGCGTTGTAGCGCAATCGTAGCAAGCGCTGGCTCCCGCCAACACCTCGTATCGAGGTTGTTGGTTCGGGTTCCACCCGGGTCAACCAAGCACTTTAACCTTCCTACGTCGATGAATTATCGCCGTTTGTGTCTGGGAAAGACAGTACACTGACGTGTCCATTGGCTGGCCACCGCAAGTAATTGTATAGGCCAAACATTCGAATTGCCGCAACGTTCCGTAGAAGTAGAATGCGTGGCGCATCCCTGAAGAGATTGAATAGCACGTCTTTTATGACGTCTTTCTATGATGTTTATCACTTTTGCTCTACGAATCGATAGAAGCTTCTAGAATCACTATATGGAAAAATATACGCAGTTTTAAATGCAAGTAAAGCATTTTGAAAATTTAATTTTAGAATTTAAGTTTTTTAAATCATAATTTTTTTGTGAAAGCTAAAAAGTCTGATTTTTGCACCATGGAGCTTTGTATTTTAAATTTCGGAAGCGATAAGTCAGAACTGAATCAGAATTTCAGAGCCGCATTCCGAAGAATTTTCTTTTATTTATTGAGTTTTAGAATTTTAATTTTAAATTTTGAATTTTATAAAATCTCAGCCGTGCACTACTTTGAACGAGAGATACAAATCTCAGAATAGACGGGATATCCAGCTAAACAGGTTATACTTGCGTCTCCACGCGGCGCGGCACCGAGATCGCCATAGATATCGATTTTTCGCGCCGCCCGATCGATATCTATCCCGGCCATCGTGGCGCGCCGCAAGTATAAACTAGTCGTAAGGGATCATTAAAGGAAAAGGATAAAGGACGGCGTTAGTCAATCCCTTCTGGGATGCGCCACGCATTCTACTACTACGGGCTGTCGTGGAGGCGTGTTGAATGCGTATTTGGCCATACAGTGGATTGCAGTGGCCAGCCGATGAACAAGTCAGTGCTTTATCCTTCCCAGACATGTCTGGTACCAATTCACCGACCCCCGGGGGGATGGAAGGCTTGGTTGGCCTGGGCGGGAAATTCGAACCAGAAACCTGGTATCGGGTGCACGCGACAGTCGCGCCTCCTCCGACTGCGCTACACGCGCCCCTACGCTACACGCGCCCATCGGTGTACGTATTGCACCAAAATCCAAAGCTCTTTTGGGAAAAAAATTGCCGTTTCAAAGGAGGTATATATAAGTCTTGAAGGCGCGGCACTTGTTCTACTGCTCCTTGGAAGACCTTTTCGGCTAGAAATGCTTCTGGAAAGTTCTACTTGCAGTCTGAGTTACTCGATCTACCAGTGGAAGTGAAAGTGTGGTTCCATAGAGGTTTCGGTACAGGTCGCTAATGTGGCCTACATGGGGAGGCGCGACCGCCGAGACCAAATTGCAGCCAATCAGGGCACTCACCCGTACACGTGCCCTCTGAGTTCGATGTCGCTTGGTGATTAAGCACTCTATACCTAAATAAATAAGTACTCTAAGTATTATAAGTACTAGTCGTGTATATATGGCATACATGGAGAGCAGGACGCGCCATACCAAAGTCGAATCGAATAGGCGTAGCACTCAAAGGGCGGACTTGGTTTGCGCCCTGATTGGCTACTCGAGTTCCATCAGTACCGTGATTGACTGTGATTGGCTGGTGCGTTCTACCTTCCCATGTAGGCCACATTAACGACCACTACTCTCTTAATTTGGAAAGATTGCCTGACATGTTTGCCAGCTCTAAGTTAGATTATCGGTGGTTCTGTTTATGTCCCTCGGTACACACATACACCAGTCGTTCGACAAAGTTTACCTCAAACTTGGGTAATTAAACCAAAACTGCATTTTTCACAAATACAATATACACAATAGGTCATGTTAATAACATCCTACAAGAGAATAAAGAATAGAAAAAAGGAACATGAGAAGAGCGCCACGTGAGTTTTCCCATATGACTCTTTTATAAGGAGCTTTTTGTTTGCATAGTGGCACAATCTGATGAAACTCTAAGAGAAATTCTTTTACAACATCCCATGAAATCGTTCTATGAAAGTCGCGATAAGCCCTAATTGAGGTAGCACATTGAATTCTTTGATTGTATATCATTTTAATCTTTTACTAGTCGAATTTAATGCGAAGGCGACGTTGACTGACGTGCTCTACCTCTCAATGTAGGCCACATTAGCTACAAGCGCCGTGACATGGAATAGGTATTCAGCATTCTAACCATAAGTATCCTTTTGAATTCCATAGTGTTCGCGGTAGGCAATCATGTGTCATGCTTGTACGGCTGGGCCGGTGCCTGATTGGCTGCCGCGATTACGGTATGGACAATGGCGCATTCCCGCACCCCCGTGGTGCTTCTTCGCGACATGTACCGGATCTGCTAACACATTAATGAACGGCTTTCCGTATGCTAGGCCTTCTTTAAGTCGTTCGACACAGTTTACCTCAAACTTGGGTAACTAAACCAAAACTGTATTTGTATTTGCCTTTAGGTGATAGGTCCAACAATTTCTTAACTATCAGGGCAAATTTGCTCCCCATGTAGGCCAGATTAGCGACCAGTAGCGAAATTTCTTACCTACCCAGCGAAACACAGTCAGTGGTTCTGAATCAACTGAAAAGTCAAAATATTGAAGAAAAAACTAACCTAGCCCGAACACGAATAGCAGAACTCGAGCCAATACCATTGGACAACGATACCCAGGGTTTTCGGCTAATCCCCGACCGCTGTGGCATTCTGTGGGACCAGACAACATCGAGCAAATTCCAGCCGACTTAGCCGCCTTGTTTGGCTGAATTCCTCCACTCTAATAGAATAAATACGTATCGATTCCGAGCACGGAACGAGGTTTCTCGAAGATGACGTCCGTCCGGCCGGCCGAGCGGCGGCGAGACGCGGTGACTTCGTGCTTTCGACGTTTTTCGCCGCTGATCTGTACTGAGATAGAGCGAGCAGCCGGCTCGACCGAGCGACGGACGACACGGTCGGAGGACGGTGCTCCCCGACGGCCTCGGCCTCCGCGACACTGTCTCTCCCCGGCTGGGCGGGTTTTACCCGCTGTGGAGCACCGTTAATAGTGGCTGACGGCCTTGTTAAGGCTATTTGTCGCTCGTGCATCAGTGCACAGCCCCCACACGGCCGCCCAGCCCTGCCTACCTGTTCAACACCGAGGGAATTACCTGAAAAACTCCGACGGGCGACCGCTGTTGACAATGGAAATCTGGCCGGCGTGGACCGAAAAACTCGACCGGCGACGGAAGGGAGGTTCTAACAGGGGGCGGAAGCGGGATAAAGGGCCAAATGGGATTAGAACACGGGAGCATCGAAAGCGTGTTAGGAGAATCTATCCTAGTCGGAGGGGGGGGGGGCAAGGGGCACATGGTGCTCTGACTCACCATTCCCTCTCTTGATTGACCGCTCTTTAAGAAATTCAGCTGAGGTGGTGATGCAGCATCACAGTGCGAACTCAACTGTCACTCTAGGGTTGCCCCTCACGAATAGGAGCGACCCTGTTAGGGTAAGAATAGCGAGCTGAGTCAACTAGTGTGCTAGGAATGCGCCATGCAACTCATTCCTAGCACAATAGTTCAGTAATGTGAAATCAACGAGCCATTTGGGATGCATATGTAGCAAATTACAAGTTCTAAAAGCTGGCACATGGGCCAGGTCGTCGCAAATTAGGTGGGCCGGCCACGTAACGCGTCCCAAGGCACCCGCAGAACGAGAGTCGTGACCTACCGGATACCGCGGGATGTCACTTATCAATGACAGCACAACCCTAACAAATACGAAATTACAGTGCATAGCGGTTTCATTTATTGATTTATTGATTTGATTATTGATATATTGATTTATTTATTGATATGATTTATAACTGCACTTTAAGGTCGCGCATAAAAAAACAGGCAAGCACAGATTATGTTTTATTTGGTTGACCTACGTGAAGTGGCTAAAATTACGCAAGATTGCTTTGTTCGTTTTTATCCTGTCTTGCAAGTACATTTAAAAAGCAGTTATAAATAAATAAATAAATGAATAAATGTAGGGTGCTCACCAAGACGTTCATTGAACTTCTTTGTGACAGCCCTTAGCGAGAGATACTGCACTATTCGTATCCCTCGAGTACGGCAGGCCAACTGGGCTATTCTGGCACGCAACAGGGATGAATGGAGACTGCTTGCTAGCGTCCGCTCGTGCGAAGACAGGTGATGGAATACGGCAAGCAATGACTTTGGGGTCCACAAATGGATAAGTCACTGGCTTTTCATTAGGCACAAGTACGGCACCAGTTCCAGACAACCCCAGATGGGCCAGACTGACATGGCGGGGAACCGAACCTGTCACGCAATCGATTCATGTGTCCGAAATTGGCCACTTCTGCACATGATCCACATCATTCAGGCCCACGAGACCATTAGTCCTACTAGCGTCAATGAAGCTCGGTAATGCGCATCCACTGTAGGATGCGCCATGCCTTTGAATTCTGCCTGGAATCGTACCGGGGAAAGATGGAAGTTGAACAAGAACATTGATATCTGGCGAACTCCTAAAAGATCGGACAGCGTTAATGGGATGCAGGCCAGTTTGAAGCCTCCTAAGAACCAACCGGTTATGAATATCACCACTCTTATGTGGGTGATTTGCCCAGAAAGATCCCGCCTTCAAAGGAATGGTGATACCATCGCTCTTGAGGTCTTCGTATGGTTCAATTGCTGGGCACAATTCAGAAGGTTCTACTAGCCACTTTCTGCCACAATAGGTTATCCAAATCGTTCGAACGTTTCAGGAAGTGGAGCATGGGACAAAAGGACACATTTTATAGGAAGTCGCCAATCCTGTTCTTTATGGTCTAGAAAACCCATTTAGCGTTTCTTTGGGCGCGTGTAGCGCAGTCGGAGGAGGCGCGACTGCCGCGTGCACCCGATACCGGGTTCCTGGTTCGGATTTCCCGCCCAGGCCAACCAAGCCTTCCATCCCTCCGGGGTCGGTGAATTGGTACCAGACTTGTCTGGGTAGGATAAAGCGCTGACTTGTTCATCGGCTGGCCACCGCAAGTCATTGTATGGCCAAATACGCATTCATGTCGCCTCCACGACATCCCGTAGAAGTAGAATGCGCTGGCGCATCCCAAAAAGGGATTGAGTAACGCCGTCCTTTATCCTTATCCTTATTTAGCGTTTCTTTAGGTGAAATTTATACTACCGTCGTAAAACGGCGTGGCATTATGGTATCGATTGTCAGCGCGCCTAATCGATACGGGTAGATTTCATAAATGTCACGCGCGCCGCTCGGCGTCTGACGTATAAAGGATAAAGGACGGCGTTACTCAATCCCTTTTGGGATGCTCCACGCATTCTACTTCTACGGGATGTCGTGGAGGCGAGTTGAATGCGTGTTTGGCCATACAATGACTTGCGGTGGCCAGCGATGAACATGTCAGCACTTTATCCTTCCCAGACAAGTCTGGTACCAATTCACCGACCCCGGAGGGATGGAAGGCTTGGTTGGCCGGGGCGGGAGATCCGAACCAGGAACCCGATGCAGGCGACAGCCGGCGCCTCCTACGACTGCGCTCCACGCGCTTTCTGAAGTATGAATCCACCTTTCCGCATAGCGCAGTCGGCGAGAGGGTCCGATCATCACCAACTGTGCACTTTTCTCACCATCTCTTACAGGAAGAATGGGTGACGCATCTGTACTGAACACGTGTGACGTGTCATGTCACAGGTAGCGTAGTCGGAGGAAGCTGCAACTCTCGTCTGACCACGAGTCGGCTAATGGTTCGGGTCCCACCCCCAGATCAACCTAGACTTGTTTCCGTTCGGATAGGTACCCGACGATGAAACGCTGATTTCATGGACGAAATACGCCATCGTCTCCACGACATCAAGTAGAAACGGAATGCATGGCGCAGCCCAAAACTGGTCGAGCAGCGCCATTCTCTATCCCTAACACTTTTTATTTGGAATTCACAAGATAGTAGGAGATATATCGATCTGAAAGAACAACCTGGACATCCTTACATGGGTCGTTTCATATGCCCAAAATATTCAAATATTTAATCAATAATTTTTCTCAAATATGTGGATATAGAGTGGGAGTGCGAGCGCATCAGCGAGCCAAATCATCGTCCATATAGATCAGATGCGCACCCAAATCATCTCCATATTTCGTAGAAGTGGGTAGAGTGCGTGGCGCATTCTAACCAGGAATCTACTAGCGCTGTCCTTTATCTTTTATTGTTTTATCTGGTTCTATTACGCCAGAAATTTTATTTGTGACCTTTTATCCTATTCAATTGGTGCTGCTTAATCCGGTAGCCGCCGCAACACTACCATGTTTCCGTGCCGCGTGCCAGAGTAGCCCAGTTGGTCTTTTGCGGTCAATCACAGGCTTCGAAGAGATGGATCCAGCTTCCTATAAGACCTGGGTAAGGACAGAAATGTTCCCTAATAAACAGGTTCCTACGCACCATCTCTTCCAACCAATCAGCTCCGCTAAACTATGCCCTTTCCCAGCGGGAATTCGACTAGTTTTCCCCCAGAAGGCAGTAACAGCAGAAATGGGAAAGCGCTGCGCGTACGGTGAAAAGAAGACGAGTCCGCTAATAGCATTCGAGCCGAGAACACCCGACGACGGATTGCTGGTTTCAGTTGGCAACGGCGAGGACGTGACGACGGAATGGAATTTCGAGCGAGCGTCGTTTCGACGCAACGAGCGACCGAAGGACATCACCGTCTCGACGCCGGTGCTGGACCAGCCTTCAGCCCCGAAGGTACGTGGCTTCAGTCATCGGTAGACGTTGAGCTGGTGACTACTGTTGCCACTAGTGACGATAGATGCCATGGAATTGTTGATAGTGGCCAAATTGATCGCACCACGCGATCGATTAATTGGATCGGGCCTTGCGATCAATAAACTTGGCCACTACTTCTTTTGGCTACTATTTTTGCAATCGCGTCGCTCGACGTCGGAAGTATAAACGGAATCTAAGCCCTAGTCTACAGTTGCGCTGCTGCGCGGCGCGCCACCACAGTTGGAACAGATATCGATCGGGAAGTGCGAAAAATCGATATCCATGGCGATCGTGGTGCCGCGCGCAAGTATAAACTACGGCTAAGGGGATGTTTAGACACTCTTCGCGGCGGTACGCGACATATCGATTAATCGCGTCCACCAATCGATATAGGGATTTAACTTTACATCGCATCGCGCCGCGATGGACTCTAAACACCCCTTTTTCTCTTCATAATTACTATGTTCTCCACGCCGTGTCCACGTGAACCTTCATCATTGCACACAATTACAAGTATAAATAAATAAATAAATAAATAAATAAATAAATAAATAAATAAATAAATAAATAAATAAATAAATAAATAAATAAATAAATAAATAAATAAATAAATAAATAAATAAATAAATAAATAAATAAATAAATAAATAAATAAATAATGGCGGAACAGGTGTCTCGAAGATGGCGATGGAAAGCTTTCATATTCTATCCGCGCTCTACATGTGGTATTTGTCAGGTGAAGTCGTCCGAACTTGACCTCTGATCGTTTATTTTTGCCATTCTTATTCTAATTTGAGCCACTATTATTTAAGTAATTGTTTATTTATTTATTTATTTATTTCGAAGGGTTTGTTCTCATTCTTGCTCATGATTGTGCTCAGTTATCACCACCGATTGCTCGAGATTATGGAGATTAGCTGGAGATTGATTTTCCCAATACTGCTGTTTCCGACCAATGGGGCGGATTTTGTTGTTTTCTATCTTTTTTTGACATTTTTATTTCTATTTTACATGTGGTACTACTCTTATTTTAATATTGTTTACGTGCAAAATTTAGAAAATATAAATGTTTTGTCGCCATTTTATGTATTAAAGAATAGGACGTAAAGGACGGCGTAAATCACATCCTTTCCTTTTTTGGGATGCGCCACGACTTCCATTTTTACTGGATGTCGTGGAGGCGATTTGGATGTCTATACAGATGAGTTGGGGTACCGATGGACCAGTTAGTGTTTCACTTTTCCCGGACAAGTCTGGTACCAATTCACCGACCCCGGAACGGAAGGCTTGGTTGGAAAGGAAAGGAAAGGAAAGGAAAGGCCTAGACGGAGAACCCGAACCAAGAAGCTCAAGAGCTCGTGTGCATGGAATAGCGCCTCCTCCCACTGCGCTTTGTACCCCCGTCACAGGAGTCATACAGTCGATGTACATATTCTCATTGTAACCTGAACATTAGGATCCAATGTCGATTCGGATCCGTTGTTTTTCTTCAGATCCTGATCAAAACTTGAATGTGTTTTGGCCTAAATTTTGACCGAAATAGATTTGATTTGTCCACAAAATCAAATGTTCCTCAAACTTGGACAATCAAAATTTAAGGTTCAGTTACCCAAGTTTGAGGATAGGCCAAGAATTTCGTGAGCAATCGATGAAATCATACACAAAAACAAGCTCAAGATGACCATCAGTTAGAACAGTAAGATGATAGCCCACCTTAACTTCGGAATGAAGATCATTCTGCAAGATTTTTGATGGTGCGAACAATGGGATTTTCGAAAAGCTCGGATCTAAGGACGATCCTCACCAAATCGGGCGATTTCCAGAAAATTCAGATAACTGATATTGATTAAAATGTGTGTTGTCTTATCCGATTCAAATATTTACTGATTTGACCCACTGTTCACAAAATTCTTTGCCTCTCCTCAAACTTGGGCAACTTTAAAAAATTGAAGGTTCAGTTACCCAAGTTTGAGGATAGGCCAAGAATTTCGTGAGCAATCGGTGAAATCATATACAAAAACAAGCTCAAGATGACCATCAGTTAGAACAGTAAGATGATAGCCCACCTTAACTTCGGAATGAAGATCATTCTGCAAGATTTTTGATGGTGCGAACAATGGGATTTTCAAAAAGCTCGGATCTAAGGACGATCCTCACCAAATCGGGCGATTTCCAGAAAATTCAGATAACTGATATTGATTAAAATGTGTGTTGTCTTATCCGATTCAGATATTTACTGATTTGACCCACTGTTCACAAAATTCTTTGCCTCTCCTCAAACTTGGGCAACTTTAAAAAATTGAAGGTTCAGTTACCCAAGTTTGAGGATAGGCCAAGAATTTCGTGAGCAATCGGTGAAATCATATACAAAAACAAGCTCAAGATGACCATCAGTTAGAACAGTAAGATGATAGCCCACCTTAACTTCGGAATGAAGATCATTCTGCAAGATTTTTGATGGTGCGAACAATGGGATTTTCAAAAAGCTCGGATCTAAGGACGATCCTCACCAAATCGGGCGATTTCCAGAAAATTCAGATAACTGATATTGATTAAAATGTGTGTTGTCTTATCCGATTCAGATATTTATTGATTTGACCCTGTTCACAAAATTCTTTGCCTCTCCTCAAACTTGGGCAACTTTAAAAAATTGAAGGTTCAGTTACCCAAGTTTGAGGATAGGCCAAGAATTTCGTGAGCAATCGGTGAAATCATATACAAAAACAAGCTCAAGATGACCATCAGTTAGAACAGTAAGATGATAGCCCACCTTAACTTCGGAATGAAGATCATTCTGCAAGATTTTTGATGGTGCGAACAATGGGATTTTCGAAAAGCTCGGATCTAAGGACGATCCTCACCAAATCGGGCGATTTCCAGAAAATTCAGATAACTGATTTTGATTAAAATGTGTGTTGTCTTATCCGATTCAGATATTTACTGATTTGACCCTGTTCACAAAATTCTTTGCCTCTCCTCAAACTTGGGCAACTTTAAAAAATTGAAGGTTCAGTTACCCAAGTTTGAGGATAGGCCAAGAATTTCGTGAGCAATCGGTGAAATCATACACAGAAACACGCTCAAGATGACCATCAGTTAGAACAGTAAGATGATAGCCCACCTTAACTTCGGAATGAAGATCATTCTGCAAGATTTTTGATGGTGCGAACAATGGGATTTTCAAAAAGCTCGGATCTAAGGACGATCCTCACCAAATCGGGCGATTTCCAGAAAATTCAGATAACTGATATTGATTAAAATGTGTGTTGTCTTATCCGATTCAGATATTTATTGATTTGACCCTGTTCACAAAATTCTTTGCCTCTCCTCAAACTTGGGCAACTTTAAAAAATTGAAGGTTCAGTTACCCAAGTTTGAGGATAGGCCAAGAATTTCGTGAGCAATCGGTGAAATCATATACAAAAACAAGCTCAAGATGACCATCAGTTAGAACAGTAAGATGATAGCCCACCTTAACTTCGGAATGAAGATCATTCTGCAAGATTTTTGATGGTGCGAACAATGGGATTTTCGAAAAGCTCGGATCTAAGGACGATCCTCACCAAATCGGGCGATTTCCAGAAAATTCAGATAACTGATATTGATTAAAATGTGTGTTGTCTTATCCGATTCAGATATTTATTGATTTGACCCTGTTCACAAAATTCTTTGCCTCTCCTCAAACTTGGGCAACTTTAAAAAATTGAAGGTTCAGTTACCCAAGTTTGAGGATAGGCCAAGAATTTCGTGAGCAATCGGTGAAATCATATACAAAAACAAGCTCAAGATGACCATCAGTTAGAACAGTAGGATGATAGCCCACCTTAACTTCGGAATGAAGATCATTCTGCAAGATTTTTGATGGTGCGAACAATGGGATTTTCGAAAAGCTCGGATCTAAGGACGATCCTCACCAAATCGGGCGATTTCCAGAAAATTCAGATAACTGATTTTGATTAAAATGTGTGTTGTCTTATCCGATTCAGATATTTACTGATTTGACCCACTGTTCACAAAATTCTTTGCCTCTCCTCAAACTTGGGCAACTTTAAAAAATTGAAGGTTTTGTTACCCAAGTTTGAGGATAGGCTAAGAAATTTGTGAACAGTTGGTTAAATCATATAAAAAACACATTCAAGATGACCATCAGTAAGAACAGTAACAGACCTGAACCTGAGCTTCAGAATGAAGATCATTCTGCAGGAATCCTGATTAAAACGATCGTGCAAAAAATGGGATTTTTGAAAAGTTCGGATCTAAGGGCGATTCATATAGGGGTGATTCACCAAATCGGGCAATATTCAGAAAATTCAAATAACTGATTTTGATCAAAAGTGGGTGTTGTCTTATCCGATTCAGATATCTGATGTGAGACCTGAAGATCACCAAAACCGTTATTAAAGCTATTCTTATTTGAGCCATTCCAAAATCTAAAACTTCTTAAAAATGTCATTATTTGCATAAAAACTTTAAAATTTTCTACAATATATATTTTTCTTTAAAAAAAACTCTTTAAACGGATATGAAAATGGCGAAATCCGATTATCCGAATCAGTGTCGCAGTGTAACTGAAGTGCCATGCTCGAGAACATGATGGCCCGAATCGTCGTCGACGTTAAAGGTACGCGGCTCTTACCGTATACCAGGCGTCCTTTAAATTGGTCCCACTGAGGCCTTTACTTTTTTTTACTTTTTCTTGTTTTTCAGCCCTTAGGTGGTAGGACGGTGATGAGTGTTGTCAGCTTTGTTTTTCGCAACTCCTGTTGTGTAACATGGATTGCGCCATGCACTGTATTAGTAGGCGGTATTGCAGAGGTTTGAAAGACCAAATAAAAAACGCTGTAACCTTACGAGTTGACGACAACTCACACTACTTTAAGGCGTCTTGAGGGGTCCTAGGTTCGCCACCTTTTTGACAGCACGGCCTCTGCCTTCCGGTCCATCCAAGGAGCATCAAAGGCCCTAAAAGCCGACATTCTTTACTTTCGATCGCTTTAACGGTCATTCTAAGCAGTATTCTCCCGTAGCTGGTTCTACTTGGGTTTTGTCGAACGCCCTAAGGCCTTAAGACTTTCTCGAAGGTGAGGCCGGTTTATCCCCTTTTCTAAATGAGCACAAAGCTGTGAGAGGGGGCATTTCGCTCAGAAGCGCGTGCCGCAGCTGGTATGAGGCGGCGTTGCCCAGCACTCACGACACGCCGTCTAGGCTCTAATCCGCTGAGGTGTAGCTCTCAATAGAAAACGGATAGCAACAGTGTCTCTTCAAGTCTCCTTTAAGCGGCCTCGCCACCTTACCATGATGTGGAATGCACGGCGCATTCCAGGCGTACACATCGCTGTCGAGTACGACGGCGATAAATCCAGAGTACGCGTGTTGTCCTTGACGGATGGCCACCGGAACAGCGGCCGATCAGCCGACACCTGACCCGCGCTACACTTCCCCAGCCGGTGGCCGCGTCCTCGGGTTTTCCGTGATTTTTCACCGCCGCTTCTAATTCGTCATTTCAGTGGACACGAGCTCTGTGTCGGCGTCGGGGTGGTCCATCGGCTCAGCAAAACGAGGGTGGGCGTGTGGCCCCCCTCCCCGCTCCTCCCAACGGTGTCATTAACGACTTCCATTGAGTGGTGGCCCCCAATGACGACGACGAGGGCCACTGTCTCTTTACACTCAGAAAAGGCATCTCGCCGGCTCATCAACCCATTCATTCCTCCTCCGGTGCCCGCTTCCCCGACCTCCCCGGGGGTAAACAGCATTGTGTGCCCGACCGAGAGCGACGGCGGAGGTGGTGGTGGTGGTGGTATTGGACTGAGGAGGGACTCGAGCGTGTGACTTCTCGGAAGCGCCGCGCACTCGGCGACGGCGGCGATCCTCACAAATAATTGTTTTTCCCTGGAAGGAGTGGTTCTAATCCCCGCGAGGCGACGACGACGACGACGAGAAGCTGCGACGCTTTGGAGGAGGCCAGAGAACGGAGGGCACAAGAAGGCGAGGACAACGCGAGGGAAAATGGAGCAGACGACTGGGAAAAGGCTCAGGTGTCCTACCACATCATCATCATTTTCAGTAGCGTCTGTCCCGCTTGGTGGCGGGGTCCGCTCTTCTGGTGTGGTGACGCCAATTCTCCCGATCAAATGCTTGATCAGGGTGCACACCAGCCATCTCTAAGTCCAAGCGCAACGTATCTAGCCAACGTTGCTTCGGGCGTCCTCTGGGCCGCTTTCCAGGGACCACAAGATTCAGGCCAATCTTACACACGGTGTCGTCGTTAGCGCGAAGGACGTGGCCATACCATCGAAGACGAGCTTCGCGCAGCTTCTCGGATATCGGGGCGACACCGAACCTCTGTCGTATGGTGTCGTTACGAACGCGGTCCAAACGCGTAACTCCAGCCGTCCACCGTAGCATCTTCGTCTCCATTACACTGAGGCGGCTTTCAACTTCCTTCGTCACGGGCCAGCACTCAGCACCGTACGTCGCTACTGGGCGGACTACTGTTCTATAAACCTTCGATTTGAGGTGCTCAGGTATTGTCCTGTCGCAAAGCACCCCAGTCAGCGAGCGCCATTTGGACCAGGCTGCACTCACACGCGCATTCACCTCCATCTTTAAGCTGCCATCGGACGTGACTGTTGACCCAAGATACTTGAAAGATGTCACTCGTGAGAGCTCAGTACCATCGATCTTAATAGATCCGTGCTCATTCACATCCGTCGTCAAGTATTCCGTCTTTTTGACGTTTAGCTTGAGACCGAACAATGCCAAACGATCGCACCACGCCTGTGCCTGTCGCTCGAGTTCGGTTTTGTTTTCACATGCAAGCATGACGTCGTCAGCATACAGCAGCGTCCAAGGTGCCGCCATTTGGAGATCTCGTGAGATTGCATCCATCACGACCACGAAGAGCAGTGGGGATAGCGCAGATCCCTGATGCACCCCTACAGAGATGGGAAACTCCATCGAGGTGCCCGCTGGCGCTCGCACTCGACTCCTTGGGCAAGAGTATAAAATGCGCACCCACTCAATAAGCTCTTCAGGGATACCATGTTGTCGTAACGCGTACCATATAACATCTCGCGGAACGCGGTCGAAGGCCTTCTCCAAGTCCAGGAAGGCAAAATGCACCGGTTTCTGTTTCTCGCGGTGCTTCTCTGGCAGAAGACGAACGGCGTGAATGGCATCAACGGTGCCACAGCCAGATACGAAACCACACTGATTCGTGGAAAGCTGTACGACATCCCGGATACGTCCGTCGACAATTCGCTCAAAGATTTTCATGGTGTGCGAAAGAAGACGAATTGGACGGTAACTGGCGCAGTCTGCAGGACTGCCCTTCTTCTTCCAAATCGGGATGGTCGTGCTTTGCTGCCAACCCTCAGGCACTTTCTTCTCAGCAACAACCTGATTGAAAAACGCAGTCAGCCAGTCAGCAGGGCACCAGCCCTTCGACTTCCACAGGTCAGCTGGCAGGTCATCGGGACCAGTGGCTTTGCCTGACTTCATCTTCCTCAGGGCTGCTTCAGTTTCGCTCACTGTGATCTTCTGAACGGGACCGTATACAGGTGATGCAAAAGGAACAGCAGGATGTTCAAATTCTACATTCGAGATTTCCTCGAAGTAGTCGTGCCATCGCTTCACAGCCCTCTTACGATCCATCAGAAGATGACCGCTCTCGTCGTTAATGCCAAAGAACTTCTCAATGTCTTCTGCTTGGCGACAGCGGGCTTTGGCGAGTCGGTAAATATAACGCTCACCATCGCGCGTTTCCAATTTTTTGCTGACATCAGCGTAGTATGCAGCTTTAGCAGCGGCCACTGCCTTCTTTGCCGCTTTCTTTGCTTCTCGATAGTTCCGCCAATTATGGACTGTTTTATCACCGATAAACACGTGATAGAGCCGTTTCTTTTCTCGGACTTTCTCTCTGACATCATCAGTCCACAGCCATGCCTGCTTGTCGACCCAGCGTCGTCCAGGCTTCGTTGTGCCGAGTTCAAGGCGTGCAGCCCGAGTTATCGCATCGGTAGCGTCCTTCCAGGTTTCGTCGACAGTTGTCACTGTCGGCAACCGAATGCGAGAAATAACTGCCGCTTCCTTCTCTTTCAGTCGCCACCATTTGATTCTAGCCGACCCACATCGCTCGACATGTTTACACCTCGAAGGTGTGATCTTCAGCGAGCAGATCAGTGGACGGTGTTGCGTGGCAACCGTCTCATACGGCACGGTCTTCGCGTCTGTGACAAGGCCTTGGTCGCGACGCCTAACAAGGACATAGTCAATCTGCGTTTTAGCATTCCCGCTATAAAACGAGATGAGGTGGGAGTCACGCTTTCGAAACTTGGTGTTCACGATGGTGAGGTCATGTGAGTCTGCATACTCAAGTATACGCTCACCATCTGCGTTGCGCGACCCATATCCAAAACCACCATGACAGTTGTAGCCGTCTTTCGTTGCTCCGACGTGACCATTAAGGTCACCTGCCACAACAACCATATCTTGTGACGGTACTTCCGCTGTCTTCTCATCAAGCAGGGACCAGAACTCGTCCTTGGTTTGCTCGGAACAGCCTGTCTGCGGAGCATACGCAGAAAAGAAATGGCATCGTCGCTCTTCTACGGCGACAACAATCTTCATCAAGCGGTCATCGAAACGTTCTACGCTTGAAATCGCATCACGGAAACGCTCGGAGACGATCACACCGACACCACTGGTGGTCCTGGGACTTCCACATAGAACGGCCTTGAAGCCACGTCCTATGTCCCTTGACTTGCTGCAGGACCACCTCGTCTCCTGCACCGCACAGAAATCTATCTTTCTTCGCTCCAGTGCTTCTACCAACTCGCACGAGCGGCCCGTCAACGTACCCACATTCAACGTTGCTACGCGGGTCTTGCCTACGTTACGGGACTTTCGGACTAGCTCAGTTGCCCCCCGATGCCGTCCTCGCATCAGGGACCCTCGCACACTTTTCACACTCGCCGGGCTTTGCGAGTGCGCGTCGGCTCCCGCGGACGCCGTAGCATTATCTCGAGAACTCTGTAACGTCATCAACCATACGATGTGACACAAAATGTTCGTAGGCCGGCCTGTCACTAGGGCCTGTCGCCTGCATTCGAATGTCCGTGTTTGGCTCGGCTTGCAAAAGCAAGCAGTTTCCAGTGGCACCACGTGGAGGAACGGACATCGCCACCGTGTCCTACCACATACCTACGGCAAAAATTCTACGGTTAGTAAACTCGTCCATTTTTCCGGAAAACAGACGAATTTTTCCCAAAGTGGTCAGAAAATCAGAACACCTCCCATACCTGGTACCCTGACCAACTAGGGTTAAGGAAGATGCCTCGACCGGAATTCCTTGACTCTATCCCATTCGGAGGCGGGCGGGGGGGGGGGGGACACTGGTAGAAATCGAAGCAAAAAACTCCAAAAAGGATAGAAAATTGCAAAGAAACGCCTTCTAGCCGGCATGTTAAGTTTGTCATTGACATTTTCAATTGACACATCCTTGTCAAGAGGCTTAAGGAAACTGACCCCTCCCACTAGGATACATCTCATTTCTTTATTTTTTTAATTTCATTCAACTAGAAAAACTATAAAGGTTAAAGGACGACGTTTCCCATCCCTTTAGGATGCGCCACGCATTCTACTTCTACAGGATGTCGTGAAAGCGATTTGAATGACCATACAGTGGCTTGGGGTGCGCAGGCGATGACCTAGTCAGAGTTTCGTTCCTTCCAGACAATTCTGGTACCAAATCACCGATTCCTAAGAGATGAAAGGCTTGGTTGACCCGGGCGGGAAATCCGAACCGGGAACCTGGCTGGTATCGAGTGCACGCGACAGCCGGCGCCTCCTCCAACTGCTCTACCACGCGCCCAATGGACTTCGTCATTGTCTGAAACAAAGTGCACAACGGCTTTCGGCAGCTTTTCAGTCGTCTTGACGAAGGGAGCGACGTTTCTCTCCACCTATCCAATCCGGGCGCATGTAGCGCAGTCGGAGGAGGAGCCGACTGTCGCGTGCACCGGATACCAGGTTGCTGGTTCGGTTTTCCCGCCCAGGCCAACCAAGCCCTCCATCCCTTTGAGGTCGATGAATAGGAGCCAGGCTAGTCTGTGAAGGATAGAGTGCTGACTTGTTCATGGCTGGCCACCGCAAGTCATTGTATGACCAAATACGCATTCATTTCGCCTCTACGACATCCCGTAGAAGTAGAATGCGTGGCGCACTCCAAAAAGTATTGAGTAACGCCATCCTCGTTCTTTATCCTTTAATACACATTTAAAAAATTTATTCTTCACTATTGCTCACAGGCTAATCTACGTGAAAATGTACTGAAGCTAATGGTCGAAATTTTGAGCATTTTTTGTTATTCATCTAATAAAGTTGTTTTGTTTGCGAATTCGCTTCATTTTATGTAGTTTTTTGGTACCTATGAAACATTTCAAAGAAATTGCCCAGCCTCAGCCAGTCTGTCTGTGCATAACATGGCGACTCTACAATGTCATGTAGATGTAGAATGCATGGCGTATACCACGCAAAGCCACATAATGCTCTTCCTATACAATCTACGCAGTTCGCTAATTCAGGTCGTCTAAGAAAGCTGTATCAAGCTGGTGTTCGACGCCTTTGACCAATAGATTTGGTTGTTTACATAGGGGCGCGTCTGGCACAGTGACAAATGGCGCCGCTGTCGTGCGCAGAGTGCGTGGCAGGGAGCTGTCACGAAGGGTCTCTGTCTGGTCCGTCTGGATTCTGAACGGGACGCAGTGGTTTTAGAGGCGAATATAAGAGATTCTTGACAAATCTGACGGCATCGCAGTCATCAGTCCTTCGCACAGAGACCTAGCTAGCGGAATCTATCATTATCATTTACTGGATTTATTTATTTATTTATTTATTTATCGATTATTGGTTTATGATTTGTTCGATTTTATTGATTTTTTGACTCTGTCCACCACTCTGTTTGCACTGTGTAGACTGGCAGCCGAAGTTGATCATCGTGTGCGAGTGATGAGGCAGGTTGTTCCCGAGAAAAGCCCAACGAAGATGGGCAGTCGGGATGGATTTGTACGAAAAAGAAATTAAAATAAAGGGTATGTTCGTCTCCGCAAACGACAGCATGACCGTCGAACCTACTACAAAGATGCCGTTACAAAAAGCAGTAAAAAGCGGAAAGCTTCCGCTATATTACGACCATTCCGAGTGCATGGCGTATCCCGGACGTATGAAAAACTTGGCCAGCAGGCTCTCATTTGTTTTCCCATTGCACTGTCTGTTCTAAAACAGCAACAATCAGAAGGTCTAGGTTGGCTATGATAGCTGTGGTGACTCTTGGAAAGAAGGAAAGTATCGATTGGTATCGATTAGTTGATCCATAGAATTTATTTGTAGTGGTAGCTAGTGATGCAAGTAGAAGTCGTTGCGGCTACCTTTATGATCATCTCCATAGTGCCACCAGCATCGAGCAAAAATCAATAATATTGATCGTCATTGTTGATTATTTATTGATTTCTGTTGACCAGGACACAGATACAGTTTGAACGAAAGGGAGAGGATTTTGAGAGCCTTTTCCTTGCAGGGGACGAACGGGCGGTCTCGCAGACAATATGCATAGCAGAGCGCATACAGAGTAGCGCAATCGGTTGTAGCGTACACCTAGGATAGAGGTTCTTGGTTCGGACCACGTCTAAGCCATTCAAACATTCCATCCCTTCGGGGTCCGTGAATTCTCTGAGAAGGATAGAACACTGTCCAAGTCTTTGTAAAGACCAGACACGCCTTCAAATTCTTGCTACGGCTTTGCCTCAGAAACGCAACCGGCTCATTCTCGCTGAAAAAACAGCGCTGATCGATATCAATTGGTTGCGACGTCTACCTATAACCTCAGTGGTGAAGTGTGGGTAGAAATCGATCAATCGATAGACAATGGCGGTCGTATTGATACGCGTTATATTCATTGAGAAGCGTGTCTGTCCGCCATCCTATTTGTGTGATCCTCGCTCGGAAACTTAGCTGTAAGCAGCGATCAATAGTGCTGATCGATGAGCGGACAATGTCCGAACATCGCAGACAGACAAACAGACAAAAGGACGGACGGACGCGAGTGGTATTTTGTGTTCTAGACGGAAATCGATAAAACCGATCGATAATTATATTCTGGACGTTTTCCGGACCGTCCGAAATACGGATGCACTGTGTGGTAGGAGTAAATGCTCATGTGGACCTGTTCTGTTGTACAGTGGGTTAGTTGGACGAACGCATGGACAGACGCATAGACGGGCGAGTAGCCGATTGGTTGCTACGTCTACCTATAGCCTAACCTGTCCAAGCCCTACAAGAAGTGGTCAATTCTGAATAGAAATCGAACAGCAGAGACAGACAAACAGAGAGGACGGACGCCCGGACGTAGTGTTCTACGTTCTGGATAGAAATCAATAAAATCAATCGATAATTATATTCTGGACGGGCGTGGTATTTTTTGACCGACCGATCGATAATTATATTCTGAAGTATTCTGGATCAACCGAAATACAAATGTATTTTATATTTTGGATAGAAATCAATAAAATCAATCGATACTTATAACCTGGACGGGCGTAGTATTTTATTACTTTTTCATCGATCGATAATTATATTCTAAAGTATTCTGGACCGACCGAAATATAAATGCAGTATGCGGTGGGGCTAAATGCTCATGTGGACCTGTTCTACTATTGTGCAGTGGGTTAGTTGGGCGGACGCATGGACAGACGCACGGACGAGTGAGTAGCCGATTGGTTGCTACATCTACCTATAGCCTAACGTGTCCTAGTCCTATAACAAGTGGTTAATTCATGTCAATTTCTGAATAGAAATCGAACAGCAAAGACAGACAAACAGACAAAATGACGGACGGCAGGAAGTTATATTACATTTTCTGGATAGAAATCAATAAAATCAATCGATATTTATATTCTGGGCGTGTTCCGGAACTGTATTTTGGCCGGAATGCGGATGCAGCTTGCGGTAGGGCTATGTACTCAAGTGGACCTGCTCTAGAGTGGGTTAGGTGGACGGACGCATGGGCAGACGCATGGACGGGTAAGTGTTCTAGCGACTTAGTGCAGGGATATTCACCCTTGAGGACCAGCAGATCCCAACAGCTATCTATCCACCCGCCAATCGCTTTGATTTTTTGTCGGCAATTTTGGGAACCCAGAAATTTCTCGGGAGTCTATAAAGTCTTTCGGCACCTATCGACAGCCGAGCGCTTTCAGGTGTTTAAAATTAAACCCGCCGCCGAGCAGGTGGGGATGGATCGTGGCGGGTCATCAGCGCGTTTCTCGAACGTCGTCCGTCGTGTCGTCGTCCGCTGCGTCTCGTGTTACTCCGTCCCGGCACTCGTTACACCACAAAGCCCGCTCGAGACACAGCGAGGGAGACGGACCTTTCTGAATGGACGAGGCGGGGGCCCCGTGAGGAAGCCGGTCTCGTCTCCGGTTCAGCGAGGACAACGTCTTCCTCCCCGAGCCTCGCCCACACCGCGACATCTGGTTCGGTCCTCTTTTTCGACGATAAAACCACGGCGGAATTGACGTGAGCGATGGGCGTTTTTGCCGACCGGGAGAGGATCGTGGGTCCAATAGAATAACGGGGCGCTGCCCATCACATCATCCACCTGTGCAGAACGGAACGACGATGTAACGCTGACAGATGTGAGAAGAAGATGGCCGGTCCGATTCAGAAGAGGAGGGCTTAATGATCGGTGCACTTTGGTCCAGAAACTCCAAAAAGACTTCATTCTGACGGTAGAAGCGCAGAAACAGACGCCTGGATGCTTTGACCAGGCAAAGAGGAATTACCCTTCTGATGAAGCACAGAGCATTCTGGAAGCATTTGGCATCTTACAGCAGTTAACGGAAAGACAAACGGGGAGCGGAGCGGAATCGAACCCTCTCCCCCCCATGGCACGTCTTGCACGAAGACGGCGCCCTGTGCCACTACACCATGGATTTGTAAAACAGAAAAATATTTACTGTATATTTTTAAAAAAGCATAAAAATAATATGAAAGATCAACGGAGGAAGAAAGCAACTGACACATCTGACACATCTTTATCGGAGTCAGATGCTTGTCCCTTGGAGTGCGCCATGCACTTTACCACGGGTCAGGCCCATGCAGACAGTTGGCCATGAGGTTGACTTTTATGTACATACAATATCTCATTATTACTGTGCTCATTACTCGGCTACCACCTGCCTCCGAATCGATTGAAAGGTTCGGGTCCCGAACCAGACCTGACTGGGAAGGCTGTCCATCACAATTCATTCTATACGCCAAAAATTCGCATTCAGAAGTGAAATTCAATTCGCCCTCCACGAAACTTTCTAGAAGTATGTAGAATGCGTGGCGTATGCCACAAAGTGACTGGCTAGCACCAACCTTCATCCTTTCGAATTTCATTGTATTTATTTATTCACCTGTATCACCTGTTGTCCCGTTGATCATCGAATTGCTCGAGCGGGTGCCAGCGTCTCCATTCGTCCCTGTCGCGTGCCAGAGTGGTCCAATGGATCCTCCTCGCTCGAGGGACACGAAGAGCGTCATATCGGTCGTTCAGGGCTTTCACGAAGAAGTCCGACAAACGCGTTGGTGGGCGTCCTGGTGTTCTTTTGACATCTCGCGGAATCCAATCTGTGACGGCTCTCGTCCAGCGGGTGTCTGCGAAGCGCATTACGTGGCCGGCCCACCTAATTTTCGACGACTTGGCCCATGCGACAGCGTCTCTGATCTTCGAACGTCGGCGAAGCTCGGAACTCCGGAGGCCTTCTCTCACTTGCGTGAGTCGTGTCACTCCGAGCATCGTCCTCTCGATTCCACGCTGCGCGACGCTGATCGCGTGCTCATCCTGCTTTCGTATAGCCCAGGTCTCTGAGGCGTATGTTAGGGCAGGAAGAACAGTGGAGTCGAATAGGTGGGCACGGAGTCGGACGTTCTTCGTTTTCTTCACGACTTCTTCGACGCTCTTGAAAGCTCCCCAAGCCGCTCTTTTCCTCCTGCTCTGCTCTGGTGCTAGGTCGTTGGCCATGTTGACTTCGCGACCCAGATACACATAGCTGGAGCATGCGGAGATGTTCGTTCCGTTGAGGGAGAATGGGGCATCAGAAACCCATCCGTTCCTCATGAACATCGTCTTCGTAAGATTCAGCTGCAGTCCAACGTTCCCACATATACGATCGAAGTCGGCCAGCATTCGCTCCGCCTGGCTGATGCTCGGTGTTATGAGCACGATGTCGTCAGCGAAGCAAAGATGATGTAGTTGCCGGCCGTCGACCTTCACTCCCATGTCTTCCCATTCTAGTTCGCGCATGACGTTTTCGAGAGTGGCGCTGAAGAGCTTCGGGGATATGGTATCCCCTTGCCGAACCCTCTCTTCACGTCGACGACGACGTCGTTGTAGAATGGTGAGATCTTGGTCGTGAATCCACTGTACAGCTCTCGAAGGACTCTGATGTACTGAGTAGGAACGCGCTGAGTGAGCAGGGCTTCGATGACCGCTTCAGTTTCGACAGAGTCGAATGCCTTCTTCAGGTCGATGAACGTAAGGCACAGCGGCAGCTTGTACTCTCGCGACACTTCGATGAGCTTCGTAATGGTGTGTATGTGGTCGATCGTGCTGAATCCTCTCCGAAATCCTGCTTGTTCGCATGGCTGTCCTTCGTCCAGCGTTCTACTAATCCTATTCAGGATGACTCGAGTGAACAGCTTGTAGACTACGGACAACAGGCAGATCGGGCGATAGTTGCCAATGTCGTGCACGTCTCCCTTCTTGTACAGCAAAACGGTCTTGCTGGTCTTCCACTGAGATGGAACCTTGCATTCGGACAGGTAGCGTGTGAAGAGCCGCGCCAAGGTGTTGATGAGCGCTGGCGGGAGGTTCTCCAGGTATTCGGGTCTGATCCTGTCGGGACCGTGTGCTGTACGTTTCTTCACCGACGAGATGGCGTGTCGGATCTCGGAAGTATTTATTTATTATAATAAACAAATGGATAATTTACTTACTCAGGTATTATATTTTAATTAATTAATTAATCAACTAATTTAACAGCTAAAACTATTTTTTCGTTTTTTGTTCTAACAGATCGCCCATATAGCCATTCTGGATTTTTTTTTAAATTAATTTTAACTTTAGCACTTTGATTTTGTGCGAGGTACGATAGTTAGATGAAGGAGGTCTATGGTCTAGAAAATAATTTTCAAAACAGAATAAGAATAATATATTCATTATTTAATTGTTTAAATAGCGAAAATTCCTAATTAGGGTAAGGAGATGGCCTAGAGAATGATGCTTACTTTTTTATTTTTATTCTATTTTTATTTATTATTATGAGTTATTAGTTAATAGTTTTTTATTATTTATTTACTATTTATTTATTATATATATGGGGGATATATCATACTCTATAATAACGCGCTAAGCGATGAGTCATACCATCGATCGGGGACGCCGCAGAAATCACAAAATAGAGGGAAAATTCAGTGGGAAAAATTGGGGGAAAATTACGACACGAAAATAGCGGAAAATACCCAGACTTCTTCTACCTGCCTGAAAACTTCAGCTCTGAGGTAATCGCGGTTGATGAACACGAATCCGAAGTTCGTTTTTGAAGTATTGATCGCCATCAATCGATATTAATCAAACTATCGATTTTTGTGGTTGCCGTCCAGGCGGTAGGAAACTTTAGCCCTGGGGTAGTCGAGGTCGCTCAACACGAATCTGAAGTTCGTTTTTGAAGTATCGATCGCCATCAATCGATATTGATCGAATTACGGTGAGGGGAAATAGCGGAAAATACCCGGACGTCTTCTAACTGCCTGGAAAATTTAGGGGGGAAAATCAAAGTGGGCGAAAACAGCGGAAAATACCTAGGCGTCTTCTACGTGCCAGGGGATTCAGAAGACATGCCGAAGACGTCGTCCGCTATGAGGGATCATGGAGGGGGACCAGTAGCTGCTATAAAGGGGAGTAGTTACCGCAAGGTGTCACAGATAGATCAGGCAATGAATATCGATTGATATCATCGATTTTCTCTCAGATCTAACCGATCAGAGTGGGAGTTAAGTGATTGTGATCGTCGACGGAAAGCTTTCACAGCAGGTGAGATTTGTTTATCATACAATTTTTACAAATAAATATGAAAAATAATTCGAAAAACAATTAAAGAAAAAGGGGCAACCTGACACATCTCATCTTTAATTCGTAGTTATATAAAGGAGGTCTATGATTTAGAGAGTAATATTTACTTATTTGTTTATTTATTTTTATTATATGAAGTTTTTAAGAGAGTTAAAAATTAAATGAAAAACAACGGAAAGCGTAAGCAACTATTTTAATTTTTTGCGCGATACGGTAGTTAGATGAGGGAATTTTCTAGAGAATAACATTTATTATATATTTTTTAATAAACAAAAAATAATATGAAAAAACAACGGAAGAAGAAATTGGCCAAATGATACATCTTTATCGGAAGTCCTATAATTAGAGAAAAGTTGTCTATGGTCTAGAGAACAATGATTATTAAATTTTGTTTTGTTTTAGTTTGTCACTATTATTTATTATTTATTAGTTACTTAGTTTTTTATCTACATTTATTATTTATTTATTATATTTACAAGTGCTCCATCACACCTACCGGCATGCCTCTCACTTCGCGCTATGTTGCACTATCATCATGATCATCAGTATCGATTGATATTGGCCTCCCCATTGAAAAGAAAATCGATAATGTCGATCGATATTGATTACCTTTCTCTATGCCATGAAGGCCTTCCGTCGATGATCATATTCACTTCCTATTATTCAACTCCCACCCTGGTCGGTTAAATCTGAGGGATAATCGATAATATCCCCCCCCCCAATATCGCTCCCCCTTACTGGAATTGGACCCACATTACTGGAACTGGCCCCCACTACAGATGCCCCCTTACTAGAACTGATTCCCATTAGTGGAGCTCGTTCTCCTCAATAGTCCCTTAGCGGACGATGTCTTCGGCACATCTTCTGAATCCCCAATCAGGCGTAATCGGCACGACTTCTGAATCCCCAGGCACGCTGGGCGACGTGTTCGGAACGTCTTCTGAATCCCCAGGCACGCGGGGCGACGTGTTCGGAACGTCTCCGGAATCTCCTGCCTCGTGGTAGACGTCTGGATATTTTCGCTGTTTTCGCGCCCCTTAATTTGTGCCCCGTAATTTCCCCTATTTTATGACTCAGCTTCGATCGATATTGTGAATCATCACTTAGCGGCTTATTATATAGTATGATTTTTAAATAAACACAAAAATAATATGAAAAAACAAGGGAGAAAGTGGCCATTTTAATGTTGTGCGCGATACGATGGTTAGATGAAGGAGGTCTGTGATCTGGAAGTTTTTCGGTCGCCGTGCACTCGATGGTGGAATGCGCCGTGCACTCGAATTCTAAGCGATATCGCTCCACGTTGAAAGCGCAACGGAAACGAGGTGCCTAATCGTGAGGAGCCTTACTGGGGTGTCCTTTTTGCTAGTCTTGAACCTCTGAAGAAAGCGGCTACTTCCTTGGTCTCGAGTGTGGAGTCGAACCCATGTGAACTCATACCAACGGCGCCACCTTCCACTGCGCAACTGGAACGCTCTCTCTCGGGCCGGCAGTGCTCAGTTTTTCGACCTCTGTGAAGCCACCGTTCGTCATAACCCTGCAGCGGCCGCCTGTTCAGTACTGGGGCCCCTCCGGTCGTGTGTCTTCCGAGACAAATGACGCGATTCATTCCGACACCGCTTTTTCGACGGCTAATGTGTGTGTAGTGCCGGGCGCTTTTTCGCAACTGTTCCACTGGCAGTCAGTCAGTCGCTGTTCGAAACTCGACGCTCCATCCGGCCGATACGTCTTCCTCAGACACACCGCCTGACAAGCACTGGAGCTGCTGCAGCGGTTTTTTGCAGCACTGCACAGCGCCTCGTCGTGCAGTGTTCTTTAGCGTGGCGATTTGCCAGCAGCTTTTTGGCAGAGCATATGCTGCGGAAGTCAGTCGGGGCACTGGGAGTGGCCGGGGAGGCTTTTCGCCCTTCTTCCTTCTATTCACGTGCTTAGTGACGCGGAAACAGTGACTTTTCAAGGCAAGAGCGAACACCTATAAAACAGTCTGAGATCACTGCCTGTGTGCTCGTGGTCTAGAAGAAATTAGGCCAATCACAGTCAAGTACGGTCCTAGTCGCGAATGTGAGCAGCACTAGGAGAAGGGAGCGCGTGTGCCAATCAGGCCGCATCCAACGCGGAGCCGTTCACAGAGCGCTTGTACGTTCGATACCCTGATCAGCTGGAATGCATTTGGTCGGTGTTCTGATTGGTTATCATGCGCCTACGCTCTCCTGCTTCCCGATGTTGTTCGCATTCACGACATAGAGTCTCATTTTGTAACAACAACGGCAAAATGACCTTTTGTTTCACAAAAATTTGTAGATCAAATTACACGAACTTTACACTTATTCAAACAAAGTAGCCATTTGTTTCTTAAGGCATCCTGCAAAGGTTGATTTTTAATTTAAACATTCAGAGAACGTCTACAAAGGGGGAACAGTGGTCTACTCTTTAGTATCACTAAGCTAAGGACAGTCGCATCGAGCTAGGTGCTCTACTTGTGCAGCTTTTTTCCCCACCCTAGGTGTGCAAAAAGGTCGCAGTACGTACAGTGTATAGTAGAAACGGTCTCCCATTACTGGTACTGGTCCCCCAATCATCACCACCCCCCTCCCCCCTCCCCCCAGATCGGCACGCCTTCTCAATCCCTAGGCACATTGGACAACGTCTTCGGCACGTAGAAGACGTCTGGGTATTTTACGCTATTTTCCCCTTACCGTAATTCGATCAATATCTATTGGCGATCGATACTTTGAAAAAGAACTTGAGATTCGTCTTCAGCGACCGCTGTTACCCCAGGGCTAAAGTTTCCTACCGCCTGGACGGCATCCACAAAAATCGATAGTTTGATCCATAGATTGATGGCGATCGATACTTCAAAAACGGACTTCAGATTCGTGTTCATCGACCTCGATTGCCCCAGGGCCGAAGTTCCCAGGCAGGGAGAAGACGGCTAGGTATTTTTCGCTATTTTCCCCTCACCGTAATTTGATCAATATCGATTGATGGCGATCGATACTTCAAAAATAACCGTAATTTGATCAATATCGATTGATGGCGATCGATACCTTAAAAACGAACTCTAGATTCGTGTTGAGCGACCTCGACTACCCCAGGGCTAAAGTTTCCAGGCACGTAGAAGACGTCTGGGTATTTTCCGCTATTTTCCCCTCATCGTAATTCGATCAATATCGATTGATGGCGGTCGATACTTCAAAAACGAACTCCAGACTCGTGTTGAGCGACCTCGACTACCCCCAGGGCTAAAGTTTCCTACCGCCTGGACGACATCCACTAAAATCGGTAGTTTGATCAATATCGATTGATGGCGATTGATATTTCAAAAACGAACTTTAAATTCGTGTTCAGCAACCTCGATTGCCCCAGGGCCGAAGTTTCCAGGCAGGGGGAAGACGTCTGGGTATTTTCCGCTATTTTCCCCGCCGCAATTTGATCAATATCGATTGATGGCGATCGATACTTCGAAAACAAACTTCAGATTCGTGTTCAGCGACCGCTGTTACCCCAGGGCTAAAGTTTCCTACCGCCTGGACGGCATCCACAAAAATCGATAGTTTGATCCATAGATTGATGGCGATCGATACTTCAAAAACGGACTTCAGATTCGTGTTCATCGACCTCGATTGCCCCAGGGCCGAAGTTCCCAGGCAGGGAGAAGACGGCTAGGTATTTTTCGCTATTTTCCCCTCACCGTAATTTGATCAATATCGATTGATGGCGATCGATACTTCAAAAATAACCGTAATTTGATCAATATCGATTGATGGCGATCGATACCTTAAAAACGAACTCCAGATTCGTGTTGAGCGACCTCGACTACCCCCAGGGCTAAAGTTTCCTACCGCCTGGACGACATCCACTAAAATCGGTAGTTTGATCAATATCGATTGATGGCGATCGATACTTCAAAAACAAACTTTAGATTCGTGTTCAGCAACCTCGATTGCACCAGGGTCGAAGTTCACAGGCAGCGGGAAGACAGCTGGTATTTTCCGCTATTTTACGGCACCGTAATTTGATCAATATCGATCGATGGAGATCAATACTTCACAAACGAACTTTATATTCGTGTTTAGCGATCGCGATTACCCCAGAGCTAAAGTTTCCAGGCACATAGAAGACGTCTGGGTATTTTCCGCTATTTTCCCCACCGTAATTTGATCAATATCGATTGATGGCGATCGATACTTCGAAAACAAACTTCAGATTCGTGTTCAGCGACCTCGATTGCCCTAGGGCTGATGATCCCAGGCAGAGAGAAGACGCTATTTTCGTGTCGTAATTTTCCCCCTATTTTTCCTCCGAATTTCCCCCCTATTTTACAGTTTCTGCGGCGGCGTCGATCGATAGTATGACTTATCGCTTAGCGCGTTATTATGGAGTATATGATAATATTTATTTATTCGACTTGCATAGTGTACTATTTAGTGTTGGTTCGACGACGCACCGATTTTTTTTCCGCGCAGGGGCCCATACCGCCAAAAAATACGATGAAATGTATAATTACAGTCCATAAAATTTCAAACAACGTGTTCACTGATTGGATCGTGAATTTGCACTAAAAATGGCCGCCTTCCATGAGAGTTTGTAGTCTTCATTCGACTGTTATCACCTATGGGTGATAGGAGTTTCGCCCACTGGTGAACGACTTCTCACCGGTAGTTCAACGGGACGTCAGTCGACTTGACACTGTCCTTTCAGATTTTTCTGCCACTTTTAGGAGCTCGCTCACTCAACGCAACGAATGAAATGAGAAACTGGTTCCCTTGCATACATTCTGTCATCCGGGGTAAACAAATTGAAATAACATTTTCAGCAATGGCAAGGCTCTAGGTTCGTTCCCCATCTAGGCCTTTCGGATATAGTCGCGAGAATGGCCAGCATGAGGAGGTGGGGGCAGGTGGATCAGCCAATCAGGCCGCATCGAATGAGGATGCCAATCAGCAAGGCTGCGCACGATCGGTACGCTGATTGGCTAGCACGCGTTTGGTCGGCGCGCTGATTGATTATGATTGATCCGACGCGGTCGCACCTCCTAATGCTGCCCGCATTCGCGACATTCATGCTGTTCATGTTCTCCTGAAGGATTGCTGGATAGAGCAGACCGTTCCGCTGACAGAGGCCATCGTATCATCGTAGGCTAAGAATGCATTCATAGTTCTGCAATGTAGAAACGTGCATGGCGCATCCCCGGGGCCCCTTATCCTCGCCCTCTTCCTTCTCTACCCTTCATGAACACAGCCTTCGGTTTTTCAGGTCGTTCCGCCGAATCCGGCCGAGGCCGAGATGAACATTCATGAGCACATGCAGAACCTGCTCGTGCTGTCGCGACAGTCCCAGCAACTCGCCAGACTTCCGAGCACCAGCTACCGTGCCGACGGCCAGATCAGCGACGCCTACTGGTTGAACGGTGAGTATGCAGATGTGTGTCCTTTGGCGCCGACCGGCGACTCCGCTCTGTCGGCGACTGCGACTTGTCCTTTGGCGTTTTTGCCGGCTATCTTTCATCTTTCCGTTCGTTCGCTTCGTCATCGTCACCCTGTCCTTCGTCTAGGTGTTCCAGTGCGGCGCATTACGCTCTCGCGCTCGGACTGTTTTGCCGGCTTCACTTTCACTTTATTTTAATACTTATCGATTTTTTCAATTTTTACGTAAATTTGTCGCAGCTTTCCCGGCACTTCAGCCATTTTCCTCTGCAAGTTCATTTAGGGTTGAAACTTTAGGTCAGTTTCTTTGCCGAAGAGGCGTTTTATTAAAGCTTTAGGTGCCGCGTATCCAAAGCTGGAACGTGCTCTACCTAATGCCCTTCTGATTTTAAGGCCTAACCAACAAGGGTTTCGCTCAAAATTCTCAAAATTTAAATGTCTCCTCTATTTGTCCGTTCTTTTATTCCACTAAGTCCACAAAGGCGCTTGGTAACGCAGTCGGAGGAGGCGCCAGCTCTCCAGATTCTTGGTTCGGATTCCCCACCCAGCCAATCAAGCCCTCTACGGCCCCCCACCCAGCCAATCCATCCCTCTACGGTCCGAGAATCGATACCAAGGTCGTCTGGGAAGGATAAAACACTGACTTATGTATCGATTAGCCACCGTAGATCATTGTGTAGGCTAAATAGATATTCAAATTTCATCCGCGACATCCCACAGAAGTAGAATGCATGGCGCACCTCGCAAATGGACTGGCTAACGTCGATTTTTTACTATACTAGTATACGCCATGTATTCGACTCATGATCGTAATATCTGCGGCGTATTTTTGTAAAGGACAGTGGGAGAAGTAGGATGCTGACTAGTCCTTTTACAGGATGCGCCATGCACTAGAATAGACCCAAATTCTTTTATTTTTTAATTTTTTTCCCAGTTTTACAACAATACGCCTCAGTCAATTACAAAACGGACAAAGGCTGCGGAAAGGCGTTACTCAATTCCTTTTGGGTCGTGGGATGCGCCATGCATTCCACTTTTACTGGATATCGTGAAGGCAATTAGATTGCGCAGGGGGCCTATAGACTTGCGGTAGCCTGTCAAAGGACAAATCAGTGGTTTATTTATTTATTTATTTATTATTTGCTATTCAACCTTATGATCGGATGCAGTTCTGGACAGTCCATGATTTAGTCGGGTTATCCTTCCCAGACAAGTGTGTCACCAATTCTTTGACCCCGACAGTGGAGAAGGGAAGGTTCAGTTCCTATGGACTCGAACCAAGAACCTTGAACCGGAGTGCAGGCGACAGTAGGCGCCTTCTTCGACTGCACTACTGGACGCCACACTTGAGGTCATAGGATAGGCAAGTTCAGAGTCGATTCAGAAATTCAAAATCGCAGAAAGACGTGGTGAAATCGAGCCCTGCAGCAGTTATTAACTAAAAAAAATAAATAAAAAAGTTTTTGACCGAGTTTGTCCATATACTCCTACTCTTCACGTAAGACCTATGAGAGCTGCAGTCACGGAAGGTTTCTATACAAATACTGGCAGAGTGAACCCTTTTTTAATGTACTTCACTTTAATTTAATTTTTTCAAAAAATTTTCTTCGAACCGCTTTCTCTTTTTATTTATACAATTTCTGCACAATTTTTCTTTTTTCTATTTTGCCCTTTTCTTACTTTTCCTGTTTTCATACCTTGCTTCTTTTCTTTTATTCAACTCAACCACATAAATCAACCAAATTAGGTTTGCGCCACGCATTCTACTCCTAGTTGCCACCGTGGAAGCGTTTGTAGACGTATAATGGTGTGCGTAGCGCAAACGGAGAAGGCGGCAGATACCGTATACAGCTCGAATCGATTGATGGCTTGAGTCTGGCCTGTAACTGAAATCAAGACTTCTATCCCTCGGTGTTAAAGCCGTCCTTTATCCTTGTCATTTGCGGCGATAAAGTGTATAAAAAGAACCCGTCTATCTCAAAAAATGTTCAAGCGGAACTGAAATTTTTCATGGAGGGCAAAGCTCGTCGGCAAGCTATCAATCAGCCCGCTGCACTCCATGCTTTATAATTGCTCCCTCATGAATCCCTGAGGAATTTGAAGTTCAACTTCGGACGTGCACGGATGGGAGGTTGCTCTTCAGAGTAATCAAAAAAGAAAGGAAAATTTGAAATTTAAGCACGGAGGACATAGAAGATAAGCTTTTATCAAATAAGAAATAAAAGCGTTTGTTTTACCACGTTCAATTTCGAAAATGAAAGACATGAGGTGTAAAGAAGGCCTTTAAACAGTTCTTTGTACTTTGCTTTGGAACTTTTATTACGATTGATATAGAAGGTACCTGAACGTGTTTTTAGCGCAGTCGGAATTGGCAGTCGCCTGTCGTATGCACCCGACTTGCAGGACTTCAGTTCGAATCCCGCCAAGGTCAACGAGGCCTTCCATCCCGTCCGGATCACTGAATTAGTGCCAGATTTGTCTGGGAAGTTTAACACACTAACTTATCCATCCCAACCCTTCGATCCGAGGGCGCGTGAAGCGCAGTCGGAGGAGGCGCCGGCTGTCGCCTGCACCCGATACCAGGTTCCTGGTTCGGGTGCAGACGACAGTCGGCGCCTCCTCCGACTGCGCTCCACGCGCCCGAAACTATTATAGCTATATGTTATGGTTTCATTTTAAGATACAGTTGCAGTTGTGGCTTGACTTCACAGAATGCTTTTTGCGATTTTTTTCAAGTGATGAATTAATTTTAATTTTTTAACGATTTGAATGCGTTTTTCGCTTACCCTACGACTTGCGGTGGTCATCAGATGGACAAGTCAGTGTTTTAGAATTCTTGGTACTAAATCGTCGACTTCGGTGGACAGAACGCTTCGTTGACCTAGGTGGGACTCGAACCATCAACCTCGAATCGGGGTTCATGCGACAGCCACTGCGTCCTTGGGCTGCGCTACAAGGAATTCCCAAACTTGGTTGAGAATCTCTCGACTTGGTCGTGTCCGGTTTCCACTTTCTTCGAGAACTGACGCCGGCTGCATTTTCAATGACCTCGCCGAACCGGAAAATGAGATTTCAAGCTTCCTTAACCCGCAACCGGACCAATCTCCGTGAAATGGTAAAGAAATCCCCGTGGATAAGTGGACCCTTCGGGGATCGGCGAGCACACATCCTCCACCAAGCAGCATACCCTCGTATAACTGGGTAAGGTATATAATGAGTGCCACTAATAGGTATGGCGGATTTAACCTAGTCGGAGGGCGGCTCGCGGTGTTTTTACTCTAAATTCATCCAGGATCCCAGGAGCTTTACCTCATCATACTGACGGTTCTTGGGTAAATGTAAGTGATCTGGCAATGTGGCGTGATAGTTCAGACATAACTGTCACTAGGGTTGCCGTTGCCCCTCCCGACTAGGACAGATTCAGTATGTCTCTCCATTCTACCTCGTATAGTTCAGTGAGGCGCTGAACATATGTCTTGGATCATGATGGCAACTGCTAATTAAAGGATAAAGGATAAAGGACGGCGTTACTCAGTCCGTTTTGGGATGCGCCACGCATTCTACTTCTACGGGATGTCGTGGAGGCGACATGAATGCGTATTTGGCCATACAATGACTTGCGGTGGCCAGCCGATGAACAATTCAGCGCTTTATCCTTCCCAGACACGTCTGGTACCAATTCACCGACCCCGGAGGGATGGAAGACTTGGTTGGCCTGGGCGGGGTGCACGCGACAGTCGCGCCTCCTCCGACTGCGCTATATGCGCCCGACTGCTAATTACCCTGCCGATATATAATAGTATGCATATTCAGAATAAAGCTAAAATTGCCTAAAAAGTATGAAATGTGGGTGAAAAACCTTCGAAGTAGCCTAATGTTTCAGCACCCGGAATCGTCAGCATCGCTCTTCGGACAGGGCATCTCATGAGATTCACTATAAACCTCTCCCAGCTGTTTCCAGCCATAAGGTGTCGTTAGCGCAAGAAATCGGTGTTTAGCATTCAACGCCGAGCTGAACCGCGTTTTATGCCCGTTTTACAACGTTCGGAAGCCGGTCCGGAGCGGCCGGTTTCGGCCGAACAGCGACATAAACCGTTTAGGCGCGGCGGCCGTTGTTTTGTTTTTTCAGGGCACGAAAAAGCCTAAAAGCACAGCTCACGACTCCGAACTCGCTGTCCTGCCGGCCCCCGCTGACACGTAACACCGCTCCGTCTGTGTTTGAAGGGCGGGAGCTGGTGTGTGCGTTCGCTTTGGGGACGACGGCGAGCGTCTTCCACCCGGCTAATCTCGAGTGTTTTGGCTTTCCGGTGGGTAGGGAAACCTGTCCGACCCAGTGGCCGGATGAAAAACCTGAACAGCCGCTTACTTAGTAGCCACTTTCAGCACCTTTATTTCGAGTGGACGGCTGGACGGGGAAAAGATCTGGGCGTGGGAATGTTGGAAACCCTCTACCAGACGATGACATCTGACACCTAAATGACATTTTCAACAGTCGGTAGCAGGAGCGTACATTTAGCGATTTTCACGAATTGGCGGCATTTTCCGTTAGAATTGCTTTTAGGCGGGATTTATATTCTGTCGCGGAGCGGCGCGGCGTCGTGATCAATATCGATCGTCTGCGACGCCAAATCGATACGTAACGCTGCGTCGCTCGGGCGTCTGAACTAAAAATCCCACCGTAACGACTTAACGGATTTTTTAACGAGATTTTTTGAAATCAAGCTACCACTTTTCCTTGTCTGCCTTCAATCCCCCTACTCGTCCTCCCGGTTAAAAAGGGTCTGAAAAACTAAATTCATAAAGATTCTTGAAAAACGGTAGGGTCTAGCACAAGCACCACGTGCGGCAGGAATTCAAAAGTGCCGAGTTTGCATTGTGAAGTGTCGAGTAGCTTTGAGAAGCGTTCATTTTGAAAATCGATAATGATATGTGAAATTGGTAGGCTTTCATGACTTTTCTCATTTAAAACAATGATGCGCACCTAAGTGTAATTTATAACAAAATTAAGCGAAAATTTTTCGCTAAAATTTAGAAAAAATCAACTACCGGAGTTTAATGATCGGTATAAGGTGTCATTTACACTTCAAACGCCGAGCGGTGCGACGTTGTGAAAGCTATAGGTATCGATTGATTGGCGCGGACGATCGATATCGATAGTTTTCACAACGCCGCGCCGCTCTAGGACGTAAGTAAAAATTAAGTAAAAATCCGCCTACGGTGTATGGCACCTCAGACGGAGAAGGCAAAATTGGATGCATGGCGCAACCCATAATTAAGGTATCACCTCTGTAGGATTCGGGCTCCGCCATACTGTTCTACCCTCATGGAACTCTAAGTCGAGTCTAATTTGTTTACGTTATGATCTTGAATGAGCAGCCTGGTAGCGCAGTCGAAGTAGCGGCTGACTGTCGCATGCATCCGATACCGGGTTCTTGGTTCAGATTTTTCGCCCAGGCCAACCAAGCCTTCCATCCTTTCGGGGTTGGTGAATTGGTACCGGACTTGTCTGGGAAGGATAAAGCGCTGAGTTGTTCATCGGGCGACTACCGCAAGTCATTGTATGGCCAAATATGCATTCAAATCACCTCCACGATATCCAGCAGAAGTAGAATGCGTGGCGCATCCCAAAAAGGATTGAGTAAAGCCTCGTTTGTCCTTCATCCTATTCTACAAAACGATATTCGTTTCGTGGTCGATAACGTCACAACTCGATCATGTTCAGGGCTTACCTTTTAAGGTGTGGTAACCGATAAACAAACACGCCTGACAACTATACTTATGCTCGAATGACCCATTCGAATAGGTATTCGAATGATTTTTATTCGAATTTGAATATTCGAATTCGAATATTCGAAAAATCGCGTTTTTCGAATATATTCGAATTCGAATGTTCAAAAAATCGCGTTTTTCGAATGTATTCGAATTCGAATATTCAAAAAATCGCGTTTTTCGAATGTATTCGAATTCGAATGCTCGAAAATTTTCGGTATTCGAAACCATTCGAATATTCGCAATTTCCCAGAAAGCAAAAATTATTCGAGTGTTCGAAAAGTGTCATTCGAATGCCCAACAAGAATTTGTGTATCGGCGTATTTTGAAAAGGCTTGGTGGGTTTCTAGGGTAATTTGGGTCGCCAAAACGGTTCTGTCTGTGAATCAAAGCTGTGGTACGATGGTGGCTCGGTGCCCGGATACTGAGCACCTCATCGATATTACTCACTTCCCGAAAAGCGGCCGGATGTTATCGACCGATTTTATCGGTTTTTGATCTGAATTGGCCACTTGGAGTGGGATTCGCATGGATACGTTGGCCGTATGCCGGACTTCACAAAGGGGAGGCAGTGTATGTCGGCCGGATGTTATCGATCGATCTATTTTTCTGAAGTTTACCGTAGTATATCAATATGTTGGCTGGAGAATAATTACATTCACAAGTTCATCGCAAACAAGAAATATTTATTCCTACCACTTACTTGGGTGAATCACCAGAAGAAATGAGACTGGCCCTCATGGGTAGCCTATTCCTAGCTACTTGTAATACATTTTGTGGCCGCAAAATCGACAGTGTGATATTTCACATTTGTAGATGAGCAGGACAGACTTGCTACAGATTTACATGTAGTACTTTGTCGTCAGTCTTTCATTAGCTACCGCTAGGCAAAAGCATTGTTTCATGAAAGTTCTTTAACAGTCAGTCTGCCACCAATTTCAAAAAAGATTGTTTTAAAGTGACCTAGAAGCTTACAGTGGCTCAACCAGATAATGTTTCCTTCAAATGTGTTGTAAGCCTTTCGTTTGTTCCTCATAAGCAGCAATTAACAAAACACTAGTATTCCTTTGAGAAAAATTCGTATTCCAGTAGGCAAGGAAATTAGACGCTTCCATAAGCCCTTTGATCGTTCTACGTGTAAGTTCTCCATCTCATTTTTACGACTCACATGGGGGTTTATGAGATGCCTGTCGATAAAAACCTCGTGCTTCACTAGGAAGGGATCCGTTATGTATTGCTTCCCTTTTCTCTTCTGTGTTGCCTTCTATCATGTCTATAATACAGCCTGATTTTTCATTCGAATTCGAATATTCGAATCGAATATTCGAATTCGAATGTTCAAAAAATCGCATTTTCCGAATGTATTCGAATTCGAATGTTCAAAAAATCGCGTTTTTCGAATGTATTCGAATTCGAATATTCAAAAAATCGCGTTTTTCGAATGTATTCGAATTCGAATGTTCAGAGAAATCGCGTTTTTCGAATATATTCGATTTCGAATGCTCGAAAATTTCCGGTATTCGAAACCATTCGAATATTCGAAATTTTTGGAAGAGCATAAGTATACTGACAACCAGTAAACAACGTCGATCAGCTGGCCTTGATCGATTGATTTTATCGACGTTTATCCGCACTTGATAGCTTGACAAAATGGGCATTGCGAACGGGCAGACTTCACAAATAGTAACTGCCATAGAGTTCACCATCAACGATCAGTTTTATCAATTTCTGATCGGACTTGAACCATTAGGGTGGCAAATAATTGATAGGGCGAAGCCCCATCCAGTAGTCATACCGTCCGGAAAGGCCGTTATGACTTCTGGTGATAACAACAGTGCGTAAATCGCTACTGGTGAGTGAATAATCGCGAACGCTCACGCGTTGAGCGAACTGAATCGATTTGAATTTTGAGCGAAAAATTCCCGTTTCACGACCAGTTTAAATAGAGGAGCTGAGGGCCGACGTCTATTCGTAATGGATTCTCCACCGATCAGAAGAAATACCCGTACTTTTTATCGAGTATTCTCACTCTTCTTTATCAAAAGAAGAAAAAAACGGAAGAAAGCCCTCCTAATGGGGAGGGGTGTCGTATTTTTAGAGAAATAAAAAACAGCAAAATGTCGATTATGGGAAAATATTAGCTGTTCGCACGATTCGCTTTTCTGATTCGCTTTCCAGCTCGGTGTTGTCAGTGTTTTACTCCACTGATAGATGGACGACGCCTGTTTTCATGGAAAATCCGCCTAGATTAGCTTGAGAATGTTCGTCTGCTTTTTTCCCTTATTTGGCGCGTCTTATGACGTATTTAATAAATAAATAAATAAATAAATTCTATGATGACCTAGCCAAGAGAAGAATAACGCGTGGACCTTCCTCTAAATTTTTCACGTCGAATTGGCTTTTTTAGGTTCTTGGTTTGGATTTCCCGCCCAGGCCAACAAAGTCTTCCATCCCTCCATCCCTCCGGGGGGGGGGGGGGGGGGGGGGTCGGTGAATTGGTACCAGACTTGTCTGAGACTTGTCTGGGAAGGATAGAGCGCTGACTTGTTCATCGGTTGGCCACCGCAAGTCATTGTATGGCCAAATGCGCATTCAACTCACCTCCACGACATCCCGTAGAAGTAGAATACGTGGCGCATTCCAAAAGGGATTGAGTAACGCCGTCCTTTATCCTTTATCTTTAGGTTAATCTCTAGGTGCTTGATGGAAATTTAGAGATTAGAATTGGAGATGTAGATCGCGCCGTGCATTTGCCCTATATCTCACGTTGCCTATGGGATTGGCAGCCTAAATGCTATTTTTCTTTATAAAAGCAGCAATCGCAATAGAATAAACCACCATTCCTCATTGTGAGCTTCAGGTAAGCAGATTTGTACTATCAATCGAATATGAATTGCGGTGTGCCGAACTAGTGCACGGCGCAACACCTTTACGCGAAAAATTCTTTGCAGCAGAGCACTTTCGAATGAACCTAAAAATATGGTTTCGACCAAGATATAGGATTATTAGGCTAATTCAAAAACATTATTTTTTCTTAGAGTACCCGCTTAAATGAGCCCACAAATTTTTTCAAAACAAAAAATTAATTTGCCTTTATTAATTGACTAAATTGAATTATAATAAGTCTACTTTGGCTTGAAAACTGCTCGGTTTTAAATGAAGAGTATCCGATTTAGAATGAATTCAGAATTTCTCCGCTCCTCACCGCTTCACCTTCGGATTCCGCGCCTCCTCCTATCGCTCCATATCAGTCGGTAGTTGTCCATTTTTCAGAGATCCCTTTCGATCGTCGGTCGAACAACTCGACGATTTCGCTGCTGAACACATCGAGTCGATTCGCCCGCGACTGTCACAATGGAACCGGTAAGGCGAACGCTTCAGTATCATCTTTTTGGATCAAATTTCAGATTTTCAACCCATCAGCAGAAAAAGAAACAAATTTCGCTTCAAACTTTAATGGTGTATCAAAGAATGTTGGTTCGATTCCTGTCTGACGCTAGAATTTTGATCGCTTCCAGACAGCCATGTGAGAGCTTGTCACGGCGGTAGCCGTCTCTTCGGGCTTTAACAAAATCCGTTGAATAGTAGTGGTCTCCTGGAAGTCACCTAATAGCCACCTAGCAGTCACCTAGGAGTCGCCTGATAGTCACGTGATAGTCACCTAGGGGTCTTGCAGTAATCGCCTAGAATTTACCCAGCAGTCTCCTTATAGTCACCTAACAGCCACCTGGCAATCGTTTAGAAGTCTCCTAAAAGTCGCTTGGTAATCACCTAGAATTCTCCCAATAGTCTCCCAGTAGTCACCTAGTAAATACATAGAAGTCACCTGGAGTTGCACTGAAATTCTCCTAGTATTCATCTAGACTTCTCTTGCTCAAATGAATTTTAATGTCGAGACGATTCGCCCACGACTGTCACAATGGAACCGGTAAGGCGGAAAAGCTCTAGTATCGCCTTTTTTGTATCAAATTTCGGATAGTCTACCGATCAGCAGGAACAAAGCAACAATTTTTTTTTCAACAATGGCACTTTTCTAAAGCAATTTCACTTCAAACCTTTACAGTTCGAATCGTGTCTGACACAAGAATTTTTGATCACTGCCGAACGATAGTGGTCACATTGGGCACCAATAAAATGTTTTGAGTAGTATGCAATCACCTACTAGTCACCTAGCAGTCATGTAGAAGTCCGCTGATAGTCACTCAGTAGTCACCTAAAAGTCTTCCACTAGTATCCTAGAATTCTCCCAATAGTCTCCTAATAGTCGCCTAGTAGTCACCTACTAGTCACCTACATAACAGCCACCCGTCTGTCATTTAGAAGTCCCTTAAAAGCCGCTTAGTAGTCATCTACTAAAAGTCTTACAGTAATCACCTAGAATTCTCCCAATAGTCCCCCAGTAGTCACCTAGTAATTACATAGAAGTCACCTGGAGTTCCACTGAAATTCTCCTAGTATTCATCTTAAGGTCTCTTGCTAAAATGAATTTTAATTTCTACACAAATGTTCTACGAACAGAAAACGCCTTATTTCCAGTGTAATTCTGGGGCTAGTCTAGGCCTCCGCCCTCCTTTACAGCATCCGCAAAGTGGGTCAACAACCTTTAAGATTAAGAGAGACTACCAATTTTTCAATTTTTTTGCTACTAATTTTTTTGTTTCCTTGTTTTACTTCTTTTATTCCTCCTATCACCATAAAAAAACAAATTTCCGTTATGCTGGACACTTCAATCCAAACAGGACACCCATTTTTAAGCTGTTTTTGAGTCAATTTGTACCTGTTTTAAGCCAAAACCTGTTGTATATTTATTTTTAAATAACTAAATGCAATTAATAAGTATTTAAACTTTTATTATATGTTGATTGAATTAAATAATTTGATTAAAAATCGTTTTGACAATGTTTGAAAATTTATTGATCACTTACGAAGGGCCCCCAAAAGGATTGTTTGGATCGTTGTAGCTTTATTCTTCCAACTACGAGATGTTTTTATTTATTTATGTTCAGTTGAAAGTGCAAAGAAGCAAAACATCTTCAGCTTTTGCAAATGCACTATATTTATTTCTTTATTTTATTTTTTTTATTATATTTAATTGGCTGTTATTGTAGGCTTAGGCTTACTCCTAACAATTTATGAACATTCCAACAACGCAATCGGTTTTTGAACTTGAAAAAAAAGGAAATTTTAAAACATTTCAACAAATTTTTCACAAAATTAGTTCTTAAATCCATTTTTTGCTCTAATTGCTTAATCAATTTTTCCGAATTTTTCCGTCATATGACTGCTCTTTTTGTCAGTTTGAATTCCCTAAAACGTGTACAGTTTAATTTGAATGTCTTCCATCTTGACTTCAAATGTGTTCAGTAAGTGTCCAGATTCACATAAAATTTGTATCGATAAGTAAAATAGAAGGGATTTTTCACTATTATTCATTTTATTTGATTTCCTTCTTTCATTTTGGCTTTTTCTGCAGAAATATCCTGCAGTTTGTTCGCCTATTTTTTAATTTTTTCGAAAATCTTATTTTTTCTGTTCATTTTTGATCATTTCGATATTTCAGTGATTCTTTATGGCTAGTCATTATCAGACAAAAAGCAAGATTCATATGGGTGTCAGCAGATTCCGTCTCTAAACATGAGATCCTCTTCACTAATCTAAATTGAGATGCTGTGCTTCTATTCCTGATTCTCCCTGATTTTCCTGAATGCGTGGTAGCGCAGTCGGAGGAGGCGAAGGCTTGGGCCTATTCGCTTCTATCACGAATCGAAATTCTCGGTTCGAGTCTCATCTAAGGCAACTAACGTAAGCTTGCCATCTCTCCCGGGTCGGACGAATGCAATTTGCCTTCGCGACGTCCCGACAAGAAGTATAGTGTGTGGCGCATTCTATACAGCTATTGATTTGTTTGGTCAATTGCCGAAAAGAATTATTTGGAGCATTCCAAAGCGGCATTTTTCAATACCTTTCTTTAAATTAGGCATTCGTGAAAAGTAACGTATTTATGAGCTCAGCAGCTCGAGCTCTATCTTTTGACCTATAAATCAATACAGTTGAGCAGTGCATATAGGCCGGACATAATCAATCGAGTGGGCGCAAGAGCTTGTAGAGTTTTGGGGAGTTTTATCGGACATTTCCAGCTGCCCTACTTAGGAATTCACTTTGCGGACTACTAAAGCTCTCTACTACCTATAGAAATCACAGCCCGCAGCCGGAATGTGTCGATATCTACAGAGTTATTGCGCACTGAACACGCCCGTGCGTCCAGTTTACCATCATCACTCCAACATGCGCCATAGTCGATGGAATTGCAAAACTCACCGTTTGCTGGACAGACAGAAGCTAACTGGTTTGCTCTACTCTTCGCACATGTAGATAGGCTGTTTTTGTCGAGCTAACGTCACTCTACAAGCTGTCGCGTCCACTCGATTGATAGGTTCGATTCTGTATGCATTGTTCACGGCGCACTCCAGAAGCAAGCTGGACAGTCTTAGAGCGATTCCTGAGTAGGGCGGCTGGGAATATCCGATAAAACTCCCCAAACGCTCACTCTACAAGCTCTCTCGCCTACTTGATTGATAGGTTCGATTCTGTATGCATTGTTCACGGCGCACTCCAGACGCAAGCTGGACGGTCTCCGAGCAATTCCTGAGTAGGGCGGCTGGGAATATCCGATAAAACTCCCCAAACGCCCACTCTACAGGCTGTCGCGCCCACTCGATTGATTATGTCCGGCCTATATGCATTGTTCAACTTTATTGATTAATATGTCAAAAGATAGAGCTCGAGCTTTATATGTTTATTTTCACAGGTGCTTAATTTTAGAAAAAAATTTATTTAAAAAAAAGCCGGCTTGGAACGCTCCAAAGCGTTTTTTTCGGCACTTGACCAAATCATATGCGCGGTATTGTAGCTGTGGAGGAATGGTGAAAAAACTGCACTGCAGAACGAACGAAACTCAAACAACTCTGCCTATCATCGCAGTCAAGCAGTTGACGCGCACGGTCTGATCAGGAAACGGATATGGACATGTCGTGACACGAGCAAGCGTGCTGACGCGAAGGCGGACTTATTGATTTTTATGAGATCATAAAGGATAAAGGACGGCGTTATTCAATCCTCTTTGCGATGCGCCACGCGTTCTACTTCTACGGGATGTGGTGGAGGCGGAGGCGTGGAGGAGGCGTGTTGAATGCGTACTTGGTTATACAATGACTTGCGGTGGCCAGCAGATGTACAAGTCAGTGCTTTATCCTTGCCAGACAAGGCTGGTACCAATTCACTGACCCCGGAGGGATGGGAGGCTTGGTTGGCCTGGGCGGGAAATCCGAACCACGAACCTGGTATCGGGTGCTCGCGACAGTCGGCGCCTCCTTCGACTGCGCTCCACGCGGCCCATGAGATCATAAATAAATAAATAAATAAACAACGTCATGTGGACCCATCCCGACTAAAGTTGCCACTTGAAACCTGCTCGCCATAGAGTCTTACCGTGTTGAAGAAGCGTGTTCTGACCTTTGAAACACCTTATAATTAGTGAATATTTTGAATGCGCCACGCATCCAATGTCCGCCTAGAAATCGGGGATCGCCAAACATTCAAATATCAACAAAGAAAACTGTAACGTTCAGGAACCATCACAGAAGGGAGATTCCGTTCTATTCCCTGTTTCGTCGCGTTTGTTTTTCTTCTACTCCACCCACCCGATGAGAGCAAACTGAATGCTTAATCCCCCCGCCGAATTTCACGCAGTGTTTCAGTCGGCTGATTCCTTGTCAGTGTTCGCCAGGGAGTGAACTACGTTGCTCGTGTGTCATTCTGCCGGTAATTTCTTGCAGGTAAATAACACTCGTAGCAGGGTTATGCCGCGGCATCTATTTTCGCGCGGATGCACGGACAGACGGATGGATTTCTTTTTATATGTAGCCTTTATATCTTTCAATAAGTGTAAGTCTTAAAATCTCGAAAACGAAAATCACGGTGTTAAAATTCACCAAAATGTTCTGGTGGACATTTTTGGATCATTGCAGTGTTCAGGATTAATTTTGATTTTATTTCTTTCTACATTGTGGCTCTTTTTAATAGATAGGAGCTGCTAGCTACCGTAAGCCTCTATTTATACTCCATTCGCCGCGCGGTGTCTCATAATAAGAAATATTTCCAATATCGATTAGGCCGCGCGGCTAATCGATATATGTATTGCTCATTGTGACGTGTAGCGCGACGAATGAAGTGTAAACAGGGCCTTAGCGTTAAGGAGAGTTGACTAAATTTTCGTTTTAGCCACGTATTGTAAGTCAGGCGGTAGATGTCACGAGGACGCACCACGGAGGTGCGGGAACGCGCGCTTACTGCTGTACTACTGTAATCGCGGCAGCCAATCATGTACCCTTCCTGTACAGCTGAGCACATGTCTGATTGGTTGTGTCGGTTCGGGTAGGAGCAACGGCGCGTTCCCGCACCCCTGCGGCGTGTATTCTCGACACGTACCGGTCATGCGAATGAGACTCTTCGAGCTTCAGCAACCTACTTGCCGTCCCGCCTGAGTGTTTTTCACTAAAAATCAGCATCTATAGCCAGAATAGAACACTAAAGTGCGTCTCCATTAAAGCTCTCACCAGTCCAAGGCGCTGCCTAAAAAACCCGAGCACCACCAGCAGCAGCCTGACTTCCGTTCCATCCACTTCTCCCGTGAGTAAACTGCACTTTGGTGTATTTTCCAGCCATCAGCTCGATTACATACTCGAGTCACAGGGTCGTTGGCAAACAGAGCGCGAGTCCTGTAGATCCCAGTCGATGTCGGCAGTAATGCTTCGGCAAAAGGGACAGGGAAATTAGGATCAAATTTCGGCCATAGATTGTCTTGCAGCCGCACTTGTAGTCGATACCTTCAGCGCTTAGTTGCTATTTTTTCTAATAATTCACTTAATTCGTTTATAAGGTCTTACCTACGTTTTCATAGACAAGAATAAAGGATAAAACGCGGCGTTACTTGACCCCTTTGTTGGATGCGCCACGCATTTCGCTACTGTGAGGTATGGCACGAGCAATCTGAATGGGCTTTTAGCCTATAAAAATATTAGCGGCTTCAGTAGTAGCATTTTTCCTCAGCAGTAGTACCTTTAGAACACTTATTGGGAGTTATATTATCGCGAGCGCGTGTGGTGGCGCAACCGGAGGCGGTACCGGCTGCCGTCTGCACCCCATATCGATTTTCTTGGTTCGGTTTTCCAACCTGGCCAACCAAGCCTTCCATTCCCTTGTAGTTAGCAAACTGGTACAAGAATTGTCTGGAAAGATTATAACACTGAGTTGTCCATTGGCTGGCCATTGTACAGATCAAATACGCATTCAGATTGCCTCCACGACCTGCCATAGAAGTAGAGTGTGTGGCGCATCCCTCAAAAGGATTGATCGATGCCGTCCTATATTATTGGAATATTTTTTATTTAAACCAATAAAAGGCGGCGTTAACTACTTCGGTTTGGGACACGTACTATACTTCAACGAGCTATCGTCAAGACCAATTGAATGTGTGTTTAGCCTATACGATGACTTTCGGTAGCCGAGGGATAGCCAGTATTCTATCCTTCCCAGACAAATCTGGTAAAAATTCACCGAATCGATGGAAGACTTGGTTGGCCTTAGCGGGAAACCCGAACCAACGACCTAACATCGTCAACGTATGGGAGACAAACTCGAACCATGAACATCGATTCGATGCGCGAACGACAGCCGGCGCCTCCACCATCTGCGCTACCCTACGATAGTATACTCTTAATTACTTTTCAGCAAATCGGTAACATACCTCGTTCATCGGATAGAACAGAGTTAAATGTTGATTCTTCAGGCCCTAGAGGAAAAGAACTTCGTTATTATCTGTTGAAGGACACTTGAAAAGTATAGAGGGGCAAGACACTCCATGGGGACCGCAGGGGTGCGGGAACGCGATGCGATGTCCTACTGCCAGCCAATAGTGCGCCCTGCTTATGCGAATGGTCCGATGCCGCTATTGCGGTAGCCAATCAGGGGCGCGTTCCCATCTCCCAATGCTGCCCACATTCACGAAATGAACCCATTGGTAGGTGTGGATAAAGGTGGAATGCTGGTACATGTCGCGAAGAGACACCGCAGGGGTGCGGGATCGGGGCGCTGCTCCTACCGTAACCGCGGCGGCCAATCATGTGCACTGCCAAAGCGAATGAGCCGCGGTGCCTGATTGGCTACCGCGACTGTACTTACTGTAGGTGCAACGGCGTGTTCCCGCACCCCCGCGGTGCTTCTTCGCGACATGTCTCAAGGTAAAGAGGTTGACTATGACATAATCTTACTATCCAGGGGCTTCGTGGAACGAGCGTCTGAATTCATAGGACTAGAAAGACGGTCAGGATGTACGAAATAAGCCACGCCCCTCGAAAGGGGAGCATACGATCTTCCCCTCGTCCCCTCGGCTCACTCACCCCCAACCCCTTGGGCTTGAAAGTCTAATGGCTTAGAGACACAAAACAAATTTTCCCCGCCCCTCAGTACGCCAGGATAAAAACTCGACTCCGCCCTCTCGCCAACTCGGCCGTACATCCCGCCCCGCTGCCATAGGACTCATGTGACTTACGCCGCTTTACGAACGTATTCAGAAGACGTGCCAAAGATCATGACACGATCGATTAGACTAAGAAGACGTGTAACCGACGTCGTTCCACGAACGTCCCGAAGACTTGGGACCAACATGACGTCACAAGCGATGCACTCTCATCATCTGAATCCAGACGCTAGCTATAAATGAAGGGAGACACGACAAAGGGACGGCAAACAAGGCTTTCGATTACACACCAGCCGCTTCAAGGAGGAGTTCGACAGAGGAGAACGAGTGCTCGAAATCCATAAGATTTCAAAAGCGACCTTCAGGGCCTTCTTCGTCGAGCAGAAAATGCTAATTGTGCGTGAAGAAGAGGTGGAGGACCGAGCAAGAGAGGAAAACTGAAGACAGGAAAGGGATATGATGCGGTTATGATGTGGGAAATAAGCGTTTGAATGTGAAGCAAATAGAAATAACGATCGAGACGTCAGTGCTTTGGGCAGGGAATGACATCTGCAATCGATGGAGGCGTGAAGGAATCCCGTCACCTCGGAGGCAACGTGCCGGTCACGTTGTCAATGGTCAAAAAGACCGCGGTGTGGCCACCAGACTCGGAAGCGGTCTTCTGGAATCATCTGTAGAAAGACAAAGGGAATGTAGCGAAAATGGGCAGCATTGGGAGGTGGAGACGAGTCAGCCAATCATAACCAAGCGGAGCGTCGGTCGAACAGATGCCAGTCAGTCAGGGTGCATGCCAGTTTTATGCAATTTGATTCGCAAACACGTTTCCACTTCCCAATGCTGCCCACATTCGCGACATGTTCCGATGAAGGATAGTGGTCAGCGGTAGACAGTTCCTCTTCGGATGCGCCACGCATTCTACTTCCTCGGGGCAATCTCAGATCAGATTGGCTTATGCAATCACCTGCAGTTGCCGGCCGACAAATATTTATGTCACTGTTCTATCCTCCCATACAGGTCTGGTACCAATTCGCCGACCCCGACGAAATGGTAGGCCTGGTTAGTCTGGGAGGCAGATCCGAACCAAGAACCTGGTATCGGGTGCACGCGACAGCCCGCATCTCCTCCGACTGCTCTACCACGCGCCTGATTTCACCTAGCAATGGTTCAGGAATTGACTGGCATATTCATTTATGGTTACAATTGCATAGCACAATTTCATTACGGTTTATTTTTTCCATTTTTCCATTTCATTTTTATCAAAGTATTAATGAGTAAAGCGAAAGTGAAGAGTATAAAATCAGAAATGTTTATTTTCTTTCAAAATGGCTGTTTCACTACCTATCTCTGGACGATTTTTTTTTTGTCATAACATCTCTCCGTTCGACTCTGTGGAAATCGACGCCATTGTGAACGCGCTTGTGCATGCTGGTATACCGTCGCCCTACATCCGACTTCTCGACGAATGCTTCTCGAACGCATCGACAACCATCCAGTTGTTCGATCGAAAGCTTAAGATTCCTGTCGGGAAAGAAGTACGGCAGGGAGACACGATTTCTCCCAAGCTATTCACAGCGGCACTCCAGGATGCCATGAAGGACTCGAACTGGGACGATAAAGGCTACCTTGTCGACGGTAAACGGATCAGCAACCTTCGCTTTGCCGACGATATTGTTCTCATCTCTATCAGCACGGCAGAAGTCGAGGAAATGCTGAACGAGCTCAATGTGGCAGGTATGAAGATTGGATTGGACATGAATACGTCCAGAACGCAGTTTATGGTCAACCAGTGGTGTCACACGGGACTCGTAAGGTTAAATAGAGTCGCTCTGCAACAGGTCGACTCCTACGTCTATCTGGGAAGAGAGCTGAACATGGATAACGACCTCGCTCCTGAAATCGCCCGCAGGAGACGCGCAGCATGGGCAGCCTTCAGTTCGATTTGCGAAGTCACCGATCAGGTCAAGGATCCCGGCCTCAGGGCCTCGATATTCAACGCCTCTGTACTGCCTGCGATGTGTTACGCGACGGAAACCTGGCCCGACAACAAGACAATCGCCAGAGCAATGCAGACTACGCATCGTGCACTGGAGAGATGTCTTCCGAGGACAAGCCTTCGTCAGCAATGGCAAGAAGGCCTACGAAGCTCGGAGCTACGGGAGAAGTCGCAATTAGCAGACCCGCTGCAGTACATGAAGAAGTCCAAATATCGCTGGGCCGGACACCTGCTTCGACGAAAGGACGATAGATGGAGTCTCCGTGTCACAGAATGGCTCCCGAGAGACCATAAGAGACCACTGGGACGACCGCCAACGCGATGGACAGACTCATTCTCAAGATCTTTCAGAGAGCGGAGTCTGCCTCACTGGATGCAAGCAGCCAGAGATCGAGCGGTCTGGAAGAGTTGTGGTCCCCGCTGAGAAGACCTCCAGCCGACAAAGGACCATCAAAGTATCAAAGTAATGTAAGTAACATCTCTACGGTGGCTCGACAATGAAGAGGAAGGCGTTACAACCTTTTTTGGATGTGTACAAATTATAATTACAAATTATAGCAATTGTAAGGCGCATATAGAAAGTAGAATAGCAATATGACTCTAATTCTGGTCATCCTTTCGTTTTGAATGTCATTAAAAAAATCATAATTTTAGCTTATTCGGCCAGAAAGGAAATACAAATGATAAATAATTGTAAATAAGTTTAAATAAATAAATGAATAAACAAATGCACCATCCAATTGTCTCCATCGCATCGACAGTAAGTGGAATGCATGGCGCATTCCCGGAAGCCGTTCATTGTTGTTAATCTCTATGCCCTATATTCGAAATTGGTTTGAAGGCTTTTAAATCGTTCCAGAGGCCGAAAATTGATCTAGCCGTTTTGCGTCAAGTTTAAGTGAAAGTCGAATACATGGCGCATCCATGGGGGCAGAGCGGGTCCACAAAATCTGCCACCATTGTGCGAGTAAAGGAACCAACATTATTTTCGCTCCATTTTTGTTTATTTTTTTAATAAAAAAAATTCCCGTTTCATTGACAACTCAAAAGGGACACGTAGTGGCACATATTATTCACACGTTCTCATTTGATGTGTAGATCACATGCGCCTTCATCGAACGGTGTTTTTTTTGTATTTTTTCCAGTTGAATATGAAGAATATGCGAGAAATCGTTCATGTGCACTATCACTACCGTGAGTGTTGTTCATCTCCCTTCAAGTCATACCGTTGATGACCCACATAAGGGTCACAACAGCAGCGTGCGTGTTGCCACGAAGAAATTCGGCAGCTATTCGTACCGTCGAAGAGCGTGAAAACCCCTTCTGAAGGCCGATTTTCCAGTGATGTCCACCTCGTCGGTGCGGAAACGATGCTCCGTGAACGGTATCCAGCGCCACGTGCCCGTCGATTCGGGCGTGAAGCGACTGGTCGTCGAGACGCGGCTTCGGCCTCTGTTCGACCTCGACCAGTTCTCGTCGAAAGCCGATCTCGAGGAGGCCTTTATCGGTCGTGAATGGGCTTTTCGGTCAGTGGTCATCTATCCTTCTTCCTGGACTTCTTTACCAGGGTCTCCAAAAGACGCATTTCAGCGGCCTAGAGGTCAGAGAGACTTCGTTTCTTTGCCAGAGAACCGACTAAATGAGGGACCTCTTGACTTGCTTTTTGGGGTACATAGTGGGTTGTTACCCTGGGCGGGGTCAAGCGGCGAGCTGACAAGCACAGGAGGGAGGGGCAACTAACCACAGACGGCTGGCTTATCCTTGATACCCGCGCTTTGTACCCACCCAGGCCAACATCCCACCATCTCGCTTTACAGCTTTACATGAAAGAGCCTTTGACTTTCTTCAGAACAAATCGAGCGCTCCCTTATCCTTATTCTTCCTCTTTATCATCATCTTTAGAATTTTTCATGGAGATGCGTGAAGATGGTCCATCAGTATCCTTTTTTCAATCCGACCTCTAACCAGGTACATTATTTCGATTCATTTCGCGAAGACGCACGGCAGGGGTGCGGGAACACGCCGTTGCTCCCGCCGTGATTGTTGGCTGAGTTGGCGCCTGCTGATTGGCTGCTGCGGTAACGGTAGGAACAACACAGCGATTCCGCACCTCTGCGGTACGTCTTTGCGACATGTACCAATATTTCACCCTTATCTACATCAATGGGACCATGTCGTGAATGTGGGCAGCACAGCTGGGAGGTGGAAACGTGGCGTCCTGAAGCCTGCATCTCTGACCTGACTCTTGTCTTATCCCTACTCCTTATACCTCGCATATCCAAGGGGTGTAATTGCTGATAGATTCGGCCCCTGCTTGTCCATTTGATCCGGCCTCATTGGTTGGGGCGTTCTCACCGCGCAGTGCTGCCCACATTCGCGACTAGAACCCTTCTATACTCAGACGCGTCGCTCATATTTCCTGTCAGCCTCACTTTCCGTTTCGTCCCATCGAGAGAAGCTTCTGCGAAATCGCTGCGTTGATGACGTCCTTTCGTATCCTCCTTACAGCTACGCTCCTTGGCGCCAGCTTTTCTGACGTCCAGGTGACCTTACCAGGGGCCGGATTCATCAACGACTAACCCGCGGGTATAGGGGGCAAAGATAAATACCCACGATGAAGCCTGTGTCTCTACCTGTCTCTTATCTCATTCTTACCCCTTACACCCCGCATACCCACGGGTTTAATTGTTGATGAATCCGACCCCAGATATCCCCATCATGCGGTCTTCAGCACTGTTTTCCGGTATCAACTTTTTGTTGTCTATTCGGTCAGGTTCATTTGTATACTCGCCTGGGCCTTTTAATGTAACCTTCCATTCCTGTGCCTTATCTAGGCCTCTTTGTGAGGCCTGAAACTTATTGAAGGGCAGGCCTACACAGCCTAGGCCAATCATCCTCCCATACTACCCTCCTTCTACATCGTGGAAGAATATGTATTCAGCATCACAGTCCTACCAACGCTTCGCCCAACCTGTCCATGCCTTTCAGGGAAATCTACGAGTCAGCTGTGGTCGACAAGATTCCGGTGACCATCATCGAAGGTCGTCGTGGGTCCGGCAAGACGAGCATCATCAATCAGCTCATTCTCAACTCCTCTTTCTACTCGGCGAAGGTGAGTACCGAACCTCCTCAGACGTCTAGAAACACCAAACCAGCGCCATTCCAGACGTCGGACACGATAGACTCGGGATGCGTTCCGGACGGCGCCACCACCTGGAACTCAGCCAACTACGAGTGGATGCGAGCCGTCGCCACGCGACTCGTCGCCTTCCACATCTGCGACATCCAAAGTGTCAGTGTCTCCGATTGTATTCGATTCTGAATCGTGCTCGATGTTGCCGTTTCAGTCCTCGTCCTGCTCGATACCGGAGTTCGTCTGTAACATCGGTGCTTGGCTGTGTAGATCGCCGATACTGAAAAGCTACGCGGATATACTAAACAAGGTCGGTTTCCTCACAGAAGTCCAATGCATGGCGCATCCTGGAGCGAACGCTGAAAACCTTGTTGATTGAGGCTTCCCCAATTGCCCCCTCCCTAATCTTCCGCTTTCTGCGAATAAAAAAAATCCCGTTTCAGAGATGACTTATAATGAAGTAGGGGGCTCCTTGACAGTCGTCTGATTGAGTATGTGAGAGTGTATTCAAGCTGCAGAGGCTGAGCTGAGGGCATATATCGATCCGGCGCTCTGTCCAATCGATATTGTTGGCGCGCGGCTTGTATGCAGAAGTATGAACTCCGCCAAGAGCTTCAGAAGCTAGTATCCCAACGTGACTTTTCGACCACACTGTACTTCTACTATTCTGAAAGAACCGATCCGTCCAGCTTTCCTTTTATTCATCCATTCGTCCGTTTCCATCCGCAAAATGTCGCAGCTCCACATTTCGATCGGGATTATCGATCTGCAGCAGAAGGTGAACGTTTCGCAATGGGAATAACGCCATTAGGCTGGTCGATCACAGGCTTCACAGCGAGGACCAATATCGATCTGACGCCCATTATCGATCGGTTTTATCGATTCACGTTAGAATTTGGCGCAGAATTATGAGAGCGCTTTATTTCTTGCTGGTTTTCCACTTTTTGCGAATAAAATTTCGCGGCTCTCTGACGTCTAGAGAAGATGATTATGTGGGTTAGAAGGCATATGCACTGCAGCACTAGGCTGGGGACATATATTGATCGACCACTGTGTGCAATCGATATTGCTGGCGAGCCACATGGCGGCAGAAGTATGAACACCGCGTAACGTTTCACAAAGTAGGGCGTAGACGCAACTTTTGAGCACACTATACTTCTCCTACCCTAAGGAAACCAAGCTATCCGACTGTTTTTTCATCCATCCGTCCGTTTGTCTGTCTGTCCTTCCATCCATCGGCTCGTGTGCTCATATGTGCATCCATCCGTTCGTCTGTTCCATGGCACAGATCGATATTTCGATCGGGATTATCGATCTGTAGCAAAAGGTAAACCTTTCGAGATGGGAGTAACGCCAATAGGATGGCCGACTGGCTGGCTTCATAGCGAGAACCAATATCGATCTGACAGCCACTATCGATCGGTTTTATCGATTCTTGTCAGGAGTTGATCATGTCATTTCGGCGTGACATTGAATAAGCGCCCCGCCTCGTGTCCCGCAGATTTTCCATTTTCTGCAAATAAAAAATTTCCCGTTTCAGAAATGGCTTATAAAGGCGCAGAATGGTCTTCGACAGTGTCATAGACGTGTACAGTATGTAGTTGATGATCATATTGGTTGGAAGGCGTCCACGATGCGGGGACCAGGCTGGGTATACACATTGATCGATCACTGTGTGCAATCGATATTGCTGGCGCGCGACACTGGCGGCAAAGTATGAACTCTGCTTAGCACTTCGGAAACTAGAGCCTCAACACATTTTTTTTGAGACATCCTGTATATTACTTTGGAAATAGAGTCCTCGCCGTTCTTTAACATTTTATTCTAAATTTCACTGAAGGTATTTCGCACAATATTATAAACCATTCGAAAGAGAATGCTTACCTCTACAAGAACGTTTGTTGGGCTTTTCGTTCATTTTGATTTTCGCTAATTTTCAGGCATTAAAGTAATGTGAGGAGCATAAATTATTTTTATCTACAGCATCTACTCTTTGGTTTATTTTTATCATACTATATAATAATCCGCTAAACGATGAGTCATAAAACAGGGAATCTACGGGGCACAAATTAAGGGCAGAAAATAGCGGAAAATATCCGAACGCCTTTTACGTGCCTGGCGACTCAGTAGACGACCAGAACACGTCGCCAAACATGCCTGACGACTCTGTAGACGAGCTGAACACGTCGCCAACTTCAGCCCTGTGGGTAATCGAGGTCGCTGAACATGATTATGAAGTTCGTTTTTGAAGTGTTGATCACCATCGATCGATATCGATCAAAGTATCGATCTTTTATGGATGTCGTTATCATACTATATAATAATCCGCTAAGCGATGAGTTACACTATCGATTGACGATGAGTCATAAAACATCATCATCATACTCCATAATAACGCGCTAAGCGATGAGTCATACTATCGATCGGCGCCGCCGCAGAAATTATAAAATGGAGGAAAATTCGGGGGAAAAATTACGACCCGAAAATAGCGAAACATACCCAGACGTCTTCTCCCTGCCTGGGAACTTCGTCCGTGGGGCAATCGAGGTCGCTGAACACGAATCTGAAGTTCGTTTCTGAAGTATCGATCGCCATCGATCGATATTGATCAAATTACGGTGCGCGAAAATAGCGGAAAATACCCAGACGCCTTCTACATGTCAAGGGAATTAGAAGACGTGCGGAATACGTCGCAGGACGTGCCTGGGACTCAGAAGACGCGCCAAAGACGTTGCTCAACGTGTTTGGGGATCAGGTAGACGTGCCGAAGGCGGCGTCCAATGTGCCTGGGGATTCAGAAGGCGTCGAAGACGTTGTCCGCTAAGGGTGGATCATTGAGGGGGACCAGTACAGTAATGTGGGACCGTTTCACTGAGGGAGGACCAGTAGTAAGGAACCAATAGATCGCCCTATCATACTAGATACTGTACGTAGTGCGAGCCTTTTGTACCCCTAGGTAGGGAAGAAGCTGTGCAAGTAGAGCAGCTAGCTCGATGTGATTGTCCTTAGCTTAGTGATACTGCAACATCGCGCGAAGCGCGCAAGTGTGAGGCACGCCGATAGGAGTGACGGAGCACTTGTAGTGTTATAAGCCGTTCGAAAGAGAATGCTTTACTTTATCAGAACATATATTTTTCCTTGGTCATTTTGAATTTTGCTAACTCTCAAGACGTTGAATTAGAGCGGCAGGACGAAGAAAAGTAACACCTCCGATACCTTCTTCTCTTTGCTAAAATTTGAAAAAATCAGCATAAATAAATAAAAGCAACACCTTTTTTCGAACCACATAGAACAACCAGAGTAGGAGCTGTTGGTTAAAAAAAACGTCTTCTGAACACACCATTTTAATGCCTTGAAAATTTGAAAAAATCAAAATGAATAAAAAAGCCAAGTCCAAGTTTTTGTAGAGCAGGTCGTCTTCTTTCGGATAGCCTATAATTTCATGCCTAAATAAATATTTTGAATGTAAGCAGATAGAAGAAGCTGTCAGCGGAGGTCATTTGTCTTTTCTTGCTTTCCATTTTAATAACCTAAAAATTTACCAGCTCGAAATGGTAAAAAGCGAGGCATATTTTTTCATAGAGTATATCATTCTCTTTTGAACGGCATGAAAAATTACGCAAAAAACTTTGCAAACTTTCAGAGAAGTTCAAATAAAATGTAAAAAACGCCACAAACTTTTCCAAGCGATTAGTGCAGTTATAATCCTTAAAGGAACTATTGCAGCCAGGGCAGGAGAAGCTTTTTAGAATGAGCGGGATAGCCTCTTGGGACGCTTCGAGCATTCTAGTCAGATCTAGAAACCAAACCCTGCAACCGTACGGCTTTTCAGAGCGAGGACAAGGAGTCTCTTCTCACATTGGACGAGTGCATCAAGCACGATGCGCTACACGTGTTCCGGAAGTCCATAGCGGAGCCGCTGCTGCAGCTGAACTGCTTGGATCAGGTACTATCATCGTTATGGACGTGAACTGCTCATCCGAATCTCCATCGTCTTCAGGGCTGCCTTGTAATAGTCGTCGACGGGACCGATGAGGCCGAGTTTCATCGAAGCGAAGACGGCAGATCAATCGGTACGTGCGGCTACTTCCTGACCGATGGTCTCGGTTCGCTCCCTGTTCCGAACCGGGGATCTTCTGGATTACTGTAGTATCTTATTTGCCGTCAATTTTTTCGCAATTGCAGGGACATTCATCTGCACACTGGTTCCGCACCTACCTTCCTGGGTTCGCTTCATTGTTTCGTGCAATCCGGAGAATTCAAACATTTACGACGACGTCATGACGCGAAGAATTCGTCTCGGTCAGTCTGTTTCTGCAGTATTCTATGGTTAGAGGAGTCTAGAATGTCTGTGAATTCACGTTGCACATTTTGGGTTACTGACGCGGTTTTTCTACCCCCGCCTAAATTCAGAGCGTTAAAGTGCCGTCAAATAAGGTGTTTTACGGCGCTGAAGTATAGACGCGACGCGGCGTCGTGCGATCCGCGCAAAAAATCGATATCCATGCTGGTCATGATGCCGCGCCGCGCTGCGGTGCATTCCTAAAGTGCCTACGCCCCAGTTTATACTTGCGCCGCTGGGCGGCGCGGCACGATGTATGGGATAGATATCGACTGAGCGGTGCGAAAAATCGATACTTATGGCGATCGTGGTGCGCAAGTATAAACTAGGGCTACCCCACGCCCAATCTGTAGGTTTCGTTACTCAGCCGGGTCACCAAGCTTTATATCCCTTAGAGGACGAATATCTAATGGTAAGATTGAGAAACACCGACGTGTCTGTCGTTTGGCCACCAAACTCATTGAGTAGATCAAATATGCATTTCATCACGTAGAACTAGAGCGCGTGGCGCATTCCAAAAGGGCTGGATTCACGTCGTCCTTTATCATTATTTATTTGTTATTCTGCTGTTTATTGATTTAGTACTGGCGTAAAGCATTCCCGCGCGGTCATTAGAAGGCAATGCGGGTTCGAGTCTCACCTGGTGCTAGAGTTTTGATCGCAACGAAACATCGTTATATCAGCTTACAACTTTAGTAACAACCATTTGAGGCTTAAGGAAACTGACCCAATTCATTAAGTATTTGTTTTATCTAATTTTATCAGCGGCGCATGTAGAGCAGTCGGAGGAGGTGCCTGCTGTCGCCTGCACCCGACACCAGGTTCTTGGTTCGGATTTTCCGCCTAGGCCACCCAAGCCTTCCATCCCTCCGGGGTTGGTTAATTGGTACCAGACTTGTCTGGGGAGGATTTGTTCATCGGCTGGCCACCGCAAGTCATTGTATGGCCAAATACGCATTCAGGTCGCTTCACGACATCCCGAAGAATTAGGATGCGTGGCGCATCCCAGAAGGTATCGAATAACGCTGCCCTTTACTCCTTTTTATTTTTTATTTTATCATTTATTGGACCCCTCCGAGAGTGCGCCATGCATTCCACTTCTATGGGCTGTCGAGGGAGCAGATAGAATGAGAATTTGACCTACTCAACGCCGTCCGTTCGCCATCCAATGGAGGAGTCAGTATTTTATACTTCTCAGAGAAATCTGGCACCAAGTGACCAACCCCGGAGGAATAAAAAATTTGGGGAGGGGCGATACCTGGGAGGGAACCAAACCAAGAATCTCGATTCATGATGCACATGACAGTCGACGCCTCGTCCACCTGCGCTACCACACGCCCACAATATCCCGTGGGATTATGTGGAGATCGTGGCGCATCCAGAAGAAACTGAAGCCTCATTCCTATCCCTATTAACCACCTCATAATCTGATAGAAGTGCACGGAATTGTAGTTTCTTAGCTTTGAGAGCCAGCGAGAAGCCTGGATTTCCCAACTAATTTGGAGTGCGCCATGCATTCTACCTCTTCGCGGCATCGTGAGAATATTTTGAAAGGGTGTTCGGAATATTCAGGGATTAATTCGAGTACAAGCCAGTTTTTCCCCATTCCCAGACAAATATCACTCACTTCCTGTCGCTGAACCATGGTGTTGGTTAAATCGGTCCAAAAGAATGCAAAATTTTTTAAGACGACATCGCACTGGACGAGAGAGTGGTTCGAGACTGCAGAATGCTCGTCGAATATCGATTATCCATGGAACTAGAGGTATTTGAAGATTTTCAGATGTCATTCTGATCCCGATCTTAATGGATAAGCAAAAAACTTTCAAATTTTGTATTTAAATGTTTCCTGTTATACTTATTAGATCGACTTTTCCAGCTTGACAACCACTTGCTATCGACTGGACGTCGATCGATTATCGATCCGTTCGGCGATCTAGTCGATCGGATAGTATACGCGGCGAACGGCAACATGCTCTATATTCGCCTCTTGCTTCGGTAAGCCGTTCACTAATAAGTTCTGATATGTTTTTTGCTTCCATTGGCGGGATTTATACTTTGGTCGCGGGGAGGGAAACCGTCAATATCGATCGCTTGCGCGCCCAATCGATACGGATAGATTTCCTAACGCCGTGCCGCCCCTCGTTTGACCAATAAATTCCGCTTTAGCGTTAAATAAATAAGTAAATAATGTGCTGGAATTCAGGCTCGTAGAGACCGGACGTCTACCGTTGAGAAACTTGATGCAGTCGAACCTACCGGCTGACGATCTAGAGCTCTATGGTCTTATTATGGAGCTGACATTCACGTGAGTCTAGTCGCTAGCTAAACCTCTCAAATGTGCCGTATATGACAGCTATGAGCAGTAGCGCCGGTAAGGGTGCGTGGTAGCTCAGTTGGAGGAGGCGCCGGCTGTCGTCTGTACCGTAAATCGATTCAAGATCGCGTCCCGCTTGGGCCATTTAACGAAGTCTTCTATCTCTTCAGGGTCGGTGAATTGGCGCCAGACTTCGCTGGGAAGGGTAAAGCACTCAGTTGTTCTGATGACCACTACAAGCCTTTGTATGGGCCATGCATTCAACCTGCCTCCACGACGCTCCGTAGAAGCCGAATGCGTGGCGCATACCATGAAGGGATTGACTGACGCCGATCTTTATCCTTGTCCATATCGCGAATATGCTCTGAAGTCATATTGTATCTTGTGGAGCTTAAGCAGAGCCCACTCTTGCCTGTGTGCTTCGGTCTCTTTATAGTCCCTATGACTGTCGCCTTCTAAGCACGCAGATCGATTGGTGTCGCCAAGCGATCGCGCGGCAACGATCGATAGGTATCACTTGCATAGGTGACCTGTTGCTAGCACTGTTCACTGTCCGCATTCGCGAATTGTGAAACGATATCTGAAGCCCCGTTCATATTCCATTTGGGGGGGGGTGGACCCGCGCGACCTAATCGATTTTGTTAAACTTATCACGATTTACCATTTCCACGTTAAATTGGACACTTGGGCAGACGAACTAAAAAATTTCAGAGAAAGATAAACTCAATTTTCTTTGGACAAAAATTATTCCAATTTGACGTGAAAATTTTATGAATGATGATCAAAAAACGGTTCACGATCGGATTCATGCATCTCTCGCGGAGCGGCGCGACATTATGAAAGCTATCAATATCGATTGCCTGCCCGCCCAATCGATAATGGATTTCGTGACGCCGCGCCGTCCGGCGTCCGAAGTATAAACCCGCCTAAAACGACAAGGCACTGACAAACGCCTACGATTCGTTGCCAGGGCACAAGTTAGCAAAACGCCTACGTTTCTTAGGGCTTCGAGACATGGTCGGGCGAAGGCAGCATTGATTAGGTTCTATCGTGTCGGCAGTTTCCGTGTGAGATACGCCGTGCGTTCTACTTCTTTTGGAGTTTTGAATCTGGTCTGTAATACAATCTGTAGTGGTCAACTGATGGACAACTCACTGTTTTGACCTTCCCGGACGCAACAAGTCACTAAAATCGGTAGCATAGATGGCTACTTCGACCCTAGAGAGATCCGAACCTTAAATCGATTCCGTGTGCGCACCACAGCCAGCCCTTCGTCCGATTGCGCCACTGAAGAGGACATTCTTTAGAATTGACTGAAGGCTATGTTGTTCTGGCTAGTTGTCTAAAATCTGTCAACTAGAAGAACACAGACCAACGGTCAATCAGGGATACGCCATGCATTCTGCTTTTAATTCACGTCGCGTGGAGGCACTTGCCGATTCAAGTGACAGATTAGGCGGCCACTTGCAGCTTTGTCCTTCCGAGATCAGTCTTGGTCTATTTTTTTTTTGAACTTACACGAATGGAAGGCTTAATCGGCCACACTGGGAGGTCGCGAAGTCACCTGGTTATTCTACGAGCGTAGTGTGATCCTATTTCAGGTCACCAGCCACGTTCGCTCGAGTGGTTCCGGTGCTGAACCTATTTCTGGCTTCACTTCGACCGCTGGATAGGAACACGCTTCTGTCAGTGTTCAACTCTCCCCATTCTGATGTGCCAATGATCGACATGCAGCTGGATGAGATGTATGAACACTAGTTTACTGACTTTCTGAAGCATTTCTGGTCTATGTCGCGAATGTGGGCAGCATTGGGAGGTCAGAACGCGTCAACCAATCAGGCAACATTGAATGGGCGTGTCATTCAGAAGGGAAGGTACGGTCAGTACTCCGATTGGCTGGCGTTGTGCTCGATCGGTGCCGTGACTGGTTATCACTGGTTGGTGCGCTCTCACCTCTCAATGCTGCCCACATTCGCGACATGGAAAGAATTTCCTTCCAATTTAACTCGATCAGTCCATTTCTTTCAGTCTCGCCATCCTTACACCGCTTCTTTGCTTCGCTAGCAATGGTGCCATCACACTACATGATACGGCACTTCGGGAATGGCTGCTCAAGAACGCGACACATCCGAAGTTCCCTTCGGACGCAAGGTTTGCGCCTTATCACCTTGTGGGTAGTAGCGCAGTCGTTAAAGACGGTGCTTTCACGATAACATATCGATCGGAATCGATTTTGTGTCTGGACCCATCAAAACTGCCGTCGTTGAAAATTAGATGAAGTCCTCCGTTAGGGGCTGTTTGGTTTCGATCTGAACTGTGTTTCCAGGCGGGATTTGAACCTCATCCCCTCTACAACCACTATATTTTGCCCAGTAGGCTGGTTGGAATCCCGCGTCACGCTAGAGTTTTGATCGCATCGTTACTGATGTCTAAGGAGGACCCGAACCAAATTCGTACCTGTCGTGTGCCAGAGTAGCTCAATTCGTCTGCCACGTCACTATACGTAGAACAGCTGATCCGCTCTATTGTCTGTCTGTTTGTCCGTTTGTCTATCCGTCCGCCACAATGTCCTGACCACTCGATAAAGGGATTTATATCTTCTTCGACACTGCTGGCACAACAAGTAAACAATATTGATCCGCTGACGACTATCGATCGATTTTTGTATGAAGCTGGCTATTTGAGGTCGGAATCACGCAAATATACCGGCGAACCGACAGATTTCGCCACAGGCACAAATATCGATCGGCTGTTGATTGTCGATCGATTTTGGTCCCTGCTCAGGGTTAAACTCTAAAAGTAGGAGTAACGTGAATATAATGGCTGTTAAACACACATAGCAACGGGTAAACAGCATCGAAACGCTGATAATTATCGATCGAGGTTCATGTCGCGAAAATGGGCAGCATTGAGAGGTGGTGGTGCGCCTGGCAATCATAGCCAATCGTCAGAGCATCGCCCGAACACACGTCAGCCAATCAGAATACAGACCGTACAAGAACCCTCTCTGAATGGCTGGCGCGTTCACACCTCCCAGTGCTGTCCATCTTCGCGACATCTACCTCGAACGGGGTTGACTGACTACCGAAGTCCAAATGCACGAATATGACTGCCAATGGAACGAACGAATATGGCGTAACAATCAAACGAAATGGTCAATCAATTGACCATTATCGATCGATTTTATCGATTTTTCTGGATTTGACTGTTTGTGGTCGATATCACGTGAATTTTTTCATTGGCAGGTGGGCTTTTTCAGCAAGTGAACAGTATAAATCGATTTTTATCGATTTCTAGAGAAAAGCGCAGTGGTCATGCATGGCGCTTAGTCAGTGGACCACTTTTTGGGTTTTATATGAACTATGGTGGCAGTGGGCGTTCTCTTGACATCCTACGGCCTCCGTAGCACTAACTTCCATGGGTAGAATACCGTTGTACCAACTGGCTGGCCGAGTATGGTCATTGTTTAGGCCTAGCACGCACTTAGGATAAGCGTCTTCATCGTCTTCGGCGCCGCCAAAATGTTAAGTGCACGGCGTATACTGGAGCTGAATTGGCGCATCACGTCTTCTCGACCATTCAGGCACGGACATATCCTCTTCGCGTTGCATTTGACCCAGATGGCGCCGCTGAACTCGATCCAGTTGTTCGAGCTGGCGCATCACCTTCTCAAAGCGCATCCGTACAAGTACATGAACGGCAGATACCTTCCAGAGGTACTTCAGGGTTTCCGCTTGGGTTCAAGGGTATTCCTCGAGGCAAATTCGGCGCCATTTCAGTTCACCTCAGTCAAAGATGGACAGATTCACTGGATAAGACGATGTTCGAAGGACATCGCCGGGTCGCTGTTCAACCACCGCAATATGTTCTATCCGAACACGAAGGTTCGAATTTACTGTCTCCCAGCTGATTCTGAATTTTTTATTCAATTTTTCACCCAGAAATTGGTTCCCAACCTACTTCATCAATATCCTTTTAAGGTCACTCGACTATTGTTCATGGCAGGTGCAGACGTGAACTCCATCGACACGACGTCGTCGTTGACGTCGATGCAGGCAGCCGTCGCCGCCGGTAATGCACACCTTGTGTCGCTGTTCATCGGCAACGGCGGCGTCGTTATTCCACCACGTGGTGAGCTCAGAAAAGCAGTGGTTAATGTAGCTTTATATTTTAAAATATTTTTTAAAATATTTTTTCGATATTAGAGAATGTCTTTCAGTGCATCTAGAAACCTCTTTAGGTAACTGCAATATTTTGCTGCTTTTTTTAACTTACTTTCTCGACTTTGCTCCTAAATTTCACTTTTGTTTTATATTTGATCCTTGTTTTTCATTCATTTTACATTTTTCGTACAAAGGACTAATTGGTTCGTTTGTCTGTCTGATCGTCGACGCAAAATTATTGGCCGTCGGCAGACATGATACAAAATCGATCGATATTATCGATCAGCTTACTATAAGCAGAAATGACTGATTAGCACGTTTGTCCACCTGTCCATCAGCGCAAAATTAATGGCCGTCGTCAGACGTGACGCGGAACCGATCGATATTATCGATCACCTTACTATAGGTAAAAATGCTAATTAGGTCGTTTATCGATCCGTACGTCAGCGCAAAAATAATGGCCGCCGACAGACATGGCACAAAACCGATCGATATTATCGATCAGCTTACCATAAGCAGGAAAGACTGATTAGCACGGTTGTCCACCTGTCCATCAGCGCAAAATTAATGGTCGTCGTCAGACATGACGCGGAACCGATCGATGTTATCGATTACCTTACTATAGGTAAAAATGCTAATTATGTCGTTTATCGATCCGTACGTCAGCGCAAAAATAATGGCCGCCGACAGATATGACACAAAACCGATCGATATTTTCGATCAGCTTACTATAAGCAGAAATGACTGTTTAGCACGTTTGTCTAGCCATCCATCAGCGCAAAATTTATAGCCGTCGTCAGACATGACACAGACCAATCGATATTATCGAACTTCTCAGGGAGGATGTGATGGAGAAGTATAAACACTACCGATCAAATCTAAGCTATATCGATCGATACCATCGTTTCTTTTGGCCAGAGTTTATAGCTTAGGAACATCGATTGAAGCTCGCGGCGGTTGCCATTTCAATTTCTCGCTGCCGCTTCAAAAATTACGGTTTCATCTTGGAAATATAATGGTCTAGTCCAGCGAGCCGTGAAATGTCTGAATCACACCATCCTGTGTGTTAAGGAACCAAAACCATCTGTTTGTCTGTGTGATTGTCTGCGCTAAATTAATGGCTGCCGGGCCGGCTTCTCAACTTTCAAGCGAGAATCGAACGGCTGATCAAGATCGATCAGGGGTGTTTATCGACCGAATGCCTACGTATTAGGATATCACTTACAGCGGCGAATACGGCGGCGTTATCGATCGATTAATCAATATTGATCGATTGTTGCTGACTTCTGCAGTGGAGTACCAACCACTGTGAAATTGAGGTGACGCTTGCCGAAATAGGGACGTGGGTACGAGCGGAGGTTAAGGAACGGCGATAGTCAGCTCCTTGTCGGTTGCGCCACGCATTCTACTTTTGGGCAGACAGTCCGTCGACCCCGGGAGAATCGAAGGCTTCCTCGAACAGGGCAGGACCCGAACCTCGAACAGACTATGATACACCGCAGATAGAGCCCTAGCTCCTGTGCTACCCGCGCTTCGGTTGACAAAATAGTATGACAAAATTCAGAGAATTCCTTGATAGTGAGCAGATTTATTCCGTCCATGCGTCCTCATGTGCATCCACCTTCTTAAGGTGCATTTTATTTTTGCGCCGCATGAAGTGGATACGGGAAGTAGCGGTCAAATTAGACAGAAATCGATTAATCGATCAATACTGACAAGGATTACTCATCATCTTGGCCTGACTCTGAAATGGGAATAACGCAAAAATAATGACCGTTGGACCATTTGACATCGTAAAAAGGGTTCCAAGCAGAATTTTTTGGGCAAATTTTCTTAAATATTTTACAGTTACCTAAGCCTGTTTTACAATTTTTTTTTTATTTTACAATTGCCTTAGCCTACTCAATCAATAGTTCGTCATAAACGGTCTCCTTCCAGGGGATTCTGCACTCACAATAGCCGCTAAGCACGGTCACATGGATCTGTTGCCGTTGCTTCTTCCACTGGACGGTATGAGGACCACCGCGAAAGCGCTCGAAGAGGCTGCCCGTAGTGGCCACACCAAGGTCCGGTAGATCATAGAGTTTCCCTGCCTTTATGACCCATATGTGGGCCAGACTTACGCATTAATAATTTCACTTTTTTACAATTTTTTAAATTCAATTACAGGTGGTTAGATACCTTCTCGCGCAGAATTGGCCAGCAACTGGCGATCGAGAGAAGGCTATAGAGCACGCTATGGTGGCTGCAGCTGGAGCGGGTAGGATATCTTTACGATTGCCGGTTTATACTTGGTCGCCGTTCAGCGCGCGCACAGTATGAACTATCGATATCGATTAGGCAGCGTTTAGGATCGATATCCGTCGCGTTGCGCGAAACATTGGCCGAAGTATGACCACTTCTTAACAGGGCCAAAATTAGTAGCTTTAAAAATAGTGGGTCACAGACTAACCCAGATAAGCCCTAGCTCATACTTCCGCTACCACGTGGCGCGGCGCCATGATCGTCATAGATATCGATTTTTCGCGCTACGCGATCGATATCCATTTCGACTATGGTGCCGCGCCGCGCGGCGGAGCAACTATAAGGGGGCAAATACACTAAAAAATACTAATACTAATATTTCTCCGTTTTCAACCATTTCTTACACTCCGGAGAGATTGCTTTACCGTACGAGCCGTGAAATTGATTGAATTCATTGATCTACAGCGATGCCATGGCTAAAGCCGCGGCCTAGCGCGACTGAAGTATGAACGGACCCTATTCTGACCTTAATTCTTAGATATCATTTGCCACATGCCGTTTCTTTGACCGTCATTTCGCTGGGAAAGCGCCGCGAGTAACTTGCTGCACTAGTCCCTATCGCGTGCCAGAATAGCCCAGCTCGACCACCACTCTCTAGGTACACTGACTGACCATATCTCCTGCTCAGGGCTTTTGCGAGCGACCTCATTTTCTAGACTGGTTAGCTCACCCCGGCTTCACGGTCTCTTGCATCGTCAATCGTCAAGTATAGGCGAGCCCTCCGCATTCGCCTAAAATTAGGAGGGTTTATACTTCAGGCGAGGGGCGCCTCGGCGTTATGAAATCTATCGATTGGTCGTCACGGATGATCGATATTGATGCCGTCCGCTCCACGACGGAAGTATAAACCCGCCCTTTGGGGCTTAATTTTTGTGACTTTTCTCGAGTTACCTTTAGCCTTCGAAACCGACTTTGGAGACCTTTTCGTGCCTTCTTAGCTTATAGCTCATTGTCCGACTTCACGAGGTAAACCGTAGAAGTTCAGGCAAAACGGAAGTCTGCGAAGTGCTGGTGGACTCGTTCGAATGCACCGATTTCGCCAAGGCGATGTGTGCAGCGTGTGAACGCGGCCAAGCCGACACCGTTCAGTTCTTCTTGTCAAGGTGAGCAGCACAGCTTTCTTCTGGACGCTTCAGCAAGCGCCTAATGATTTTCTTGCTAGCACAATTCTTACAGTATGACGGCGACAGTTGATTATCGATAGATGTGCTCATTTGCGCGTACTAGTACTTGTTGTTAATGTGGCCTACATGACGAGGTGAGAACGCACCAGCCAATGACATCCAATCAGAACACGAAGCAGCCAATCAGGGTTGTGCATGCTACATCTGGTGAGGGGGAGGAGTCTGACCTCTCAGCCTGTTGACCACATTAACGACCAGTACCCTATGAACCATTCAAATCGTCAGCAAGACTTTCAGATCTACCCTATTCGGGGGTGTCACCACAACGCCAGTAATATTTTCTACCAAATAAGCAAAAATAGTGGCAAAATAATGGTAGATAGTTAAGCGACATTCAAAGAACGTCTAGTCAACAACAAGAAAGCCTTTTTATGTGGTCTGTTCACTCCTTTTTAAAGCACTCTCAGGTTTCACAATAAAGTGGGATTCAGACTTCGGCGGGAAGATGGCCAATATCGATCGCCTGCGCTGCCTAATCGATACTGACAGTTTTAGCAGCGCTTCACTCGCCGACAATCCAAGTATATTCGTCAGGCGCTATGCTAGATCCAGTCTTTCTTCAGTTTTTCCGGCACGATATTTGGTACTTGTCGTTGGTGTGGCCTACATTGGAATGGGGCGCCAAACTACAATAGTCAAGCCGTATCAAACGGGATTGCACTACCGTGTGGGACGTGCACGCTTCGCGATTGGCCGGCGCGTGTACGATCCATGCTTTGATTGGCTGTAAGTGGCAGGAAATGTTTACCTCCCTATGTAGGCCACATTAAAGACAAGTACCCAGTGTTCTTTCGCGAGGATAGTAATTGACTTCATAGACGGTCAAAGAATCCAGATGAATGGCTCCACTTCAGAGGAGCGTCGCTGTCGACGATGGAATGGCCTGTGGAACGACCGGCGCTGATATGCGCTGTGGAGAGCGGCAGCTGGGATCTGGTGGTGGCCGTGTTTGCGCTGCCGAACTGCGACATCGAGTGCAAAGACGCGCTCGGCAGAACCCCGATCATCGTCGCCGCACGATGCACGCACGTCGGCCTGATCGACATGCTTCTGAATAAGGGTGGGACCATTCGTTTCTGATGGTCGTTTGCTTCAGAGTGAAATAAATGGCCGTATTTAGGCGCCAATATCAACCAGCGAGACGACTACGGCTGGACGGCGTTGGTGCATGCGGTCCACAAGAACCACCTCCCTTCGGTGCAGCTGCTTCTCGATAGGAATGCGGACATCACTGGGAAGGATAAGAACGGTGCGGTGGATTATTCGTGTCTCACAGAAATCAGTTTGGGTCGAAGGAGGCGCCAGCCGTCGTATTCAATCGAATCGAGTAAAGGTTCAGGTCCTGTCAGGGCTACCCAAACCTTTCGTCGCTCCGGGTTCTACGCATTTGCCTTCTCATCTAGGAGACCGCTTCACCTATTCCTGTTCCTTCGTAACGTACTCATGATCGTTTCAGTGAATATTGTTAAGTTGAACAAGCACAAGGCGATTTGGAGTATAAACTCGGACTACGCCTCTTTATGACGGTTCTTAGGGATCAGCCTGCTTGGGATAATGATTCTGCATCCACTGTGCTATGCAGAAATACGAAAGCCACCGATATTGATCCTCCGCGCGTCCTGATCGATATTTTCGCTACGCGTAGCGGTTGAAGTATAAACTACGACTGATCCATGCAGCACGTCGAAGTAGTTCTTGCAGCCACTAGAAGCTGCTCGGCCACTGAGGCCTGGAATCGCTTTGGACCATAAATCTAGTGTTGCGAGACCCGTAAAATTGTGATAATGATCATCGAGAATCTCCTGAATTTCTAGCTCACTAGCCATGAGCCTGCACACAATAAGGTCTCGCCTCATTTCAGGCAAAGCTGTGGCCCATATCGCCTGCGCTTCGGCGTCCCGTTCGGTTCTGGATCGTCTCCTCGAAGCGGGGATGCTCATCGAGGAGGTGGACGCGGATGGGCTGTACCCTGTGCAGATCGCCATGCTGCACAAGAACAAACCGGCTCTCGAGGCTCTGCTGGGAAGAGGAGCTCGACTACGCTCAACCACTTGGCAAACGGCCATCGAGTTCTATCCGGAGTCGCTTTTCGTGCTCTTCTCGAAGCTCATGGACGACGCCGGCATACTATTCAGGTAGCCTTCTTACCGTAATTGGTCATGTCGAGAACATGGGCAGCATTCGACAATGGGAGCATGCCAGCCTTTCAGATCGCATGCCATTCAGAGAGGATGCGTAGGATCAGTATACTGATTGGCTGGCGTGTCTTCAGCTAGTGCCCTACTTGGTTGTGATTGACTGCCGTGCCACCACCTCCCAATGCTGCCCATCTTCGCGACATGAGCCCAGTACTCCACCATAAGTGAACTGAATAAGGGTGAATATCTATGCAGGAAGAAGCGGTTCGAAGACGCTATGCATCGGCTTCACTACGCCCTGAGCAAGTGCGAGATGTGCTCGAAGATCGACCAGCTACAAGGCAAGTCCTTACTTTCTCCTCGACCTAGAATGTCGACGGGGCCTTAGCCAATCATGTTGCCTGATTCCGCATAACCACCATCTGGCAGCATTTAAAGCACTGGGACGATTTCAAGGGAACGAACGGAGGAGCCAAACACCACCCCCTCCGGCTAGGAACCGCAGTCGAGTGGCCATTGATGTCCTCTCGAAAGAATGAGGGCTAGAAAATGACAAAAAAGCCGGTGAGCGGAAGAGGTCCGAATTCATCAGCGTTTAAAAGGCCTGCCTTTTGGAGGATCTATCCCAGTCGGGAGGAGGCCTAGGGTGGGCGTTTTTCCTGACCTTGATCGATCTGAATTTGTCCTTGAGCTACATTTCCTTTCCGAGTTCTCGGGAAAATTCACGGGAATATGCGACGAGGAATGAGGGAGGGAGGCCGGGACTTACTTTCCACTTTAGGGTTCTGCTATCAATTTTTAACGTTTTTCGATTATTCCTATTAAAGATAACTGCTGTAACAGTGGGCACAGAGGTGGCAACGAAAGGCTCATACTTCGACTCCGCCCAGGCCAACCAAACCCTCCATTCTTCTGGGGTCAGAAAACTGGTAGGAGGCTTGTCTGCGGAAAATTAAATCGCGATTTCTAGATCGGTTCGACATCTCAAATTATTGCATTGGACAAATATGCCTTCCAAACGTCTCCAGGACATCACGTAGAAAAGAATGCGTGGCGCGATTGCTATATTTGTCTTTGAACTTTTGCGATGGCACTAATATTGGCTCAATATTAAGAATCAATAAAAACGTTATAGACATTTGGAGTGAAAATCAAGCCACGTTGATGCTGTTATTAGTCACTCCCTTAGTGTGTGCGTCCGCGCAAAAATAATAGCCGCTGCACTGGCTTCACAGCGCAGATCAACCAGGCGATCTTCATCGATGAACGCGAATATGATGGGCGTTGGATGAGATTCTTAATAATGGCGCGATATCGATTGGCCAATTAATTATGATCCACAGTATCGATTTTTCCCAATGTTGACAGCCAGATAGGAGGAGAAGGTGCGTCCCATCAGGTGGAATAGGTCTCATTTAGTCTGCTATCAATTTTGGACGTCTTTTCGATTATTCCCTAATAAAATAAGTACTGTATCAGTGGGCACATAGGAAATACATAACGCAGAGGTGGCAACGGCAGGTTCTTACATTGACTCCGCCCAGGCCAACCAAACCCTCCATTCTTCTGGGGTCAGAAAACTGGTAGACTAAATCGCGATTTCTTGATCGGTTTGACATCTCAAATTATTGCATTGGACAAATATGCCTTTAAATCGCCTCCAGGACATCATGTAGAAAAAGAATGCGTGGCGCGATCCCCGCAGAGATAAAAAGGGGCGCATCCTTCGCCCTGTTGCTCCCGTCGTGAAGTATGAACAGGCCCTTATACAAGCCCGCCGCTATGCCGCTATGCTATGCCGCTACGCGGCGCGGCACCACGATCGCTACAGATATTGATTTTTCGCGTCACCCGATCGATATCTATTCCGACTACGGAGCCGCTCCCATGCAGAGGCGCAAGTATGAACTAGGGCTTACGCTGAACAACGACAAGCAACAACGACCAGCCTCTGGTCGTAATGCCATTGTGTCGGGCGTATGGACAGACAGACACACAGACGGACGGAATACACAGGACAGACGCACAGACATGTGTAATAGGGTGATGATGTGCTGCCGTTACAGATATGCAAGGCGCTCTGCGGAAGGTCCGTCAGCAGATCATCATGTCCATAGCGAGAGTGCTGCGACGGCAGGGCAGAACCCAGCAGGCGATCGACATCTGCGCCTCGCTCGAGGCGAACGTCTGCGAGCAAGTCCGCTTCGAGGTCTGTTCAACGGCAGTGTTCGACTACTGATCACCGGCTAATCGGCCATTTCCAGAGCCTGCTGCTCCGAGCGAAGTGCCACTTCGACCTGCAGGATCTCGAGCGGGCCAAGGCGCACATTCAGGAGGCGATCAAGCTGCGGCCCTGACCACGACGAGGCCCGACACCTTCTCAACACCCTCGTCCTACCGTGTACGAATATCGCGAGATTATAGTACCCCCCCCCCTTCTAAGAGGTATATATCAGTCAGTCCGAGAGTTTTACAAGTATTGCACGTCTTCGTTGATATTCAGTTTGTTGTCGTCGTTCGTTGAGTGATATTCTTTACTTTGTCGTGTTGCCTTCTACGTCCGGCACTATCTTCACACGGGTCCCTATCACAGAGCCGATCTATGTTGTTATTCATTAATAAATAAAGCTTCTAGATGTATGCTATTGTGCCTGCACACCATCTGAGCTTAACCGATAGATTAATTTTCCTTCAGCTATCATTGAGGAGGAGATATTCTAAGGCCCACAGATGAATTCCTGGTAACCTTTAGGGCGAGAGAACATTCCTCGAAACAGTTTTTGAAAGTTTCTAGTAAATCAAAATAAAAAATTCTAATTTTAAGATGCAGCTCAGCTCAAGGTTATCTCAGCCACGGTCAGGGCTTGTTCATACTTCGCGACAGGAGCGACAAGAGCGACGAGAGCGCAGCGTGCCCGGCGTGCGCAGCGGCCGGAAGTATGTACAGGCGACAGCAGCGACTGGAGCGACAGAGCCGGCGCTCGAGTATGAACACTTTTTGGCGGTGCGCGATCGATTTGCATGTTTTTCACGGGGCGACGGGAGCCACGAGAGCGTGGTTTGCGGGACGTGCGCAGTGCGCGGAATTATGAAAAGGCGACTGGAGCGACTAGAGCGACTAGAGCGACTGAAGCGACTGGAGCGACAGCGCCGCCGCTCGAGGGTGAACACTTTGGCGGCGCGCGATCGATTTGCATGTTTTTCACGGGCGACGGGAGTCGACGAGAGCGCCGCGCGCGTGGCGTGCGCAGTGTGCGCAATGCGTGGAAGTATGAACAGGCGACTAGAGCGACTAGAGCGACAAGAGCGACTGAAGCGACTGGAGCGACAGCGCCGCCGCTCGAGGGTGAACACTTTGCGGCGCGCGATCGATTTGCATGTTTTTCACGGGCGACGGGAGCGACGAGAGCGCCGCCGCGCGGCGTGCGCAATGCGTGGAAGTATGAACAGGCGACTAGAGCGACTAGAGCGACTGAAGCGACAGCGCCGGCGCTCGAGTACGAACACTGTTCGGCAGCGCTTGGTTTTAATTTCTAAGCATTCATTCATTCATTTATTACATGGTATATGCCATGTGGTTAAAACAACAAAACTAAAGACAACAAAAAAAACACTAAACAAACTAAAATAGGGAACAATAACAAGGACTATTACGAAAAAGGAGCGAGGAACTAAAATAACCAAAACATTGTAGGAGAGAAATGAGACATTCTGCAGAAGCAAAGTTCGGGATCTGGAACGACATAACGGCACGCCAACGCCAGCGGAAGCTGGACAGTCAACGGCGGAGAGCCTTCCTAGCGGAAATTTTGAAGACAGACAGCTTTTCCGGCAAAACAGCGGTCTTGATCAAGCGCACAAAATTAGACCCGGCACGATTTGCAAAGAAGCGACATCTTGTTTCTGTACGAGCCGTGGAGTACGACAACTTGATTGAACCCCCTCTAGTTACAGATGGCAGCAATTTGAAAAACCTATCGCAGCTCATACGAGTAAAACCCTTGATAAGTTTGTACACCATAATCAAATCATAGAATTTCCTACGAAATGCCAAAGATTCTAGGCCCAACAGCTTATTTCTGTGGGCATAATTAGGTACACAGGAATAATCATAATTAAGAGTACGCAGTAAAACCTTTCTTGTAAAACTGTTCTGTACAGCCTCAATTTTATTGGAGTCTCGAACCTTAGTGGGGTTGAAAACCGATGTGCCGTATTCTAGAATAGGCCTAACGTACGTTTTATATGCTCGTACTAAAACTTGGGGGTCAGAAGTAGAGAGACCTTTAAAGAGGTTAAATAGACGTCTGCTTGCTTTATTCGCAACATACTCACAGTGCTTAGAAAAGTCTAGATTTTCAGTGACTGTGAAACCCAGGTCCATCGTCTCAGCAACTGCACTTAGAGGACGGCCCTGCATATGATAAGTCGCTTTTCCATTGTTGGAGCCCAAATGCAGAACTTTAGTCTTCTCCACCGAGATTGGTAAGCCCCAAGTATTGGACCATACACACATGTTCTCAATGGCAACGTGAAGAGCATTGGATCCATTAGGCGAGCTGACCTCATCATAAATCTTAATATCATCAGCAAAAGCTTTACAATTGACTCCAGAGTCTTGCATAATTTTGGGAATGTCATGAGTGTAGATATTGAACAACACCGGGGAGAGAACGGATCCTTGTGGTAAACCACTGGGAGCAGATCTGATGGTGGAATACGCGTCGTTTAATCGCACCTGGAAGGTGCGACTTTCGAGAAAACTAGATATCCATGCAGTAACTCTAGCGTTAATCCCGACTGCGGCTAATCTTACACTAAGAAGGGCATGTGGAACCTTATCAAATGCCTTGTTAAAGTCAAAATAAATGACGTCCACTGATTTATTACAATCAAGAGAGATAGTCCAGTCATTAAGAGAAGCTAGCATATTGGTTTCCGTCGATCTGCCTCTAACGAACCCATGCTGATGGTCAGATAGAATTGACTGGGAGTCAAGATGCTGTACAATGTAATTTTTGAGAATCTTCTCAAATACGCGGAGAAAGACTGACGTAATACTAATGGGTCGATAGTTGACCACCTTATCACGCGGAGGTTTCTTAGGAACTGGAATAACATAGGAGTGTTTCCACCGATCTGGAACTTCAGCGGTCATTAGGCTAAGATTGAAGATATTAGCGAGAGGCTCAGAAATAAACGGTATTATTTTCTTAATGTATTCCAGAGGGAGACCATCAGGCGTTACAGAAAAGGAGGTGGGCCAGAGCGAAAGGATTTTTTCTATATCTTCACGGTAAAACCACGGTGCGGGAGTAGAAGTTGCATCAGAAGATCTATCTACAACATTGGCGCTACAGTGATTTGAAGAATAGACAGCAGCGAAATGAGAAGCAAAGATTTCTACCTTTTCGCCGTCGGTGGTAACGTAGCGAGAACCTTCAATTAGGGCTGGTATTGTCTCCCTGACCTTTAACCTAGAATTGATGAGTTTGTAGAAAGCCTTAGGATTTTTGGAAAGTAACACATTTCTCTCAACTGATGAATTGTACTTCTTCAGCGCCTTAAAGAACTTGTGATTGACTGTTTTATAAAAGTTCCAATTCGCTTGTGTCGGGAAGTTACTTGCTAGCTTGAATGCGTAGAACTTACGCCTATGTAGAGTATGTAAATGCTGAGGTAACTTTATTTTAGGCCCTACCACCTTCCGCATCGGCGTGAACATCTCCAAGGCAGTTTTGATAATTTCTAGTAACATTTCATACTTATCGTTGACAGAGTTAGCAGAACAGAAGGAGCCAACCCAGTCAATATCACCTAGGAACGCAAAAACTGAATCATAGTCAGTGTTCTTTAGATCGACACAATATCTGGAAGCTAGGTGGGGACGCCTACACATAATACTAAAACTTACCGAGGAATGGTCACTACTACCAATGGGCGGTCGCACAGTAGCCCTAGAAACTAGGAGTGGATTATTGGACAGGACCAAGTCAAGAGTATTTTCACCGCGCGTAGGCTGGTGAACAACTTGTACGTAGTTGCACACCGAACACATGTTCAAAAACGATTGGGAAACGGGAGTAGAGCATGACGGAGGGGTATCCCAAGTGATGTCTGAAAAATTAAAGTCTCCAACAATAATCGACGACTGATCACATGCAGAGATATCGCTCAAAACTTTAATAAGGTTCAACGACGATTTCGCAGGGCAGCTTGGAGTCCTGTATACCACAGTAAGCCTAAAAGGACAGGGACCGTTCGGAAAAACATCACAGGAAAGAATTACATAGGAGTCAGGAACTGATTCTCTGAGAATAACTGCGTAAGGAATATCCTTTTTGAGAAAGGTCGCAACCCCACCGCCTTGTTTCCTTAGTCTGTCACACCGTACTACATCGTAAAAATCAGACAGGCCACCTAAGATAGGGTGAATTTCATGAATTGATTTTAACCAAGTTTCGGTTAGCAAGACAAAATCGGGAAGACCTGTTGTAAGAATGAACGAGAGTGCAAGGCCGTTTTTAGAGATAGATCGTATGTTTGCCGAAAAAACTGAAAGATGTTTAAGAATGGGAAGGCTGTCATTCAGTTTCCCGAATCAGCTACGGCAGGATCTTGAGAGAGCAAGGTTGTAGCATGAACGGCAGACGGCGAGGGCATTTCAACACTAGATGTATTACGAGAGAGCGTACGAAGATTGCGTGCCGCCCGCTCCTCCCTTTCCTGCTTGGTTAGAGAAGGACGGATGAAGACGCCCTTAACAGGGAAGTGGCGGAGGCGGGGAGCACGTCGCAAAATAAGTTGCTGGAAGAATCGAGTAGGCAATACTACTTTTAACAAACGAGGAACATCGCGACGCGGCCTACCCATACGATAGCAAGTTAAAGGCATACACTCAATGCCGAGGAAATGAAACAACTTTTTGCAGCAGTCAAGATCAAAACTGACGCGAAACATCGGACTAGGATGAGAACATTCGCAAACACCGGAAATAACCACAGATCTTACTCTGTAATACTCATCCAAAGCATCAGAAGCACCGACTTGTAACGGAGAAGAAGACTGAGATGAGCTGTTAAATTGAGTTGAGCGGCAAGAACTGGAAGCTAGGCTGGCCTTAAGGGACGCTTTTTCTTCCTTAAGTCGAGCATTTTCGGCCATTAGTTCACCATCTCTCCTTCTTAGCGTTTCCAGCTCCTCGTCCTTCTTCAGCATGCTGTCAAGTAGATGACCCAGCAGTGCTTTAAGGTGAAGAGGAATACTCGCATCCGAATTCACGAGCTCCGCGGCCTCTGCCAGGTCATGATCGCCAATCGTGTTCGCCGAGAGAGGTACGCCCGCGGTTCGCGAGCGCTTGGTACCCTGAATTGAAACCGAGCGAAGAGGAGTGCTCATCTTTTCACAGAATTAGTTATGGACCTTATTTGGTGGCAACGGAAACACGAGCTTTAGTTTCGTCCCTGCCACAAGGACTTGTGCGAAGATCAAAATGCAAATAGTCAATATGGATCGACGCTCAATCGCCGCAAAAGAAAACGGTTGAAAAAATAGACCTCAAGAGGTGGCTATAGAAACGATTCTTCTTCTTGCTCCAGCCACTAGAGCAACAGTAGGTCCCGGGCAGAATACTAGGTGAATCAGAAGACTCCTCGCAGTTGCGTAGAGGAGCGCAATGGAGTGGAATAGGACGACCGAGTAGAGCAAGTCCAGGGGCCGCCGCACGCCACTGAAGCATGTTTTGACGAGCGACGAGTCGCTCTTGTCGCTAAGTATGAACAGGCCCTTAGCCCTGGTTTATAGTTGCGCGGCTGCGCGGCGCGGTACAGTAGTCGGGATAGATATCGACCGAGCGGCGCGAGAAATAGATATCTGTGGTGACCGTCACGCCGCGCCGAATGGCGGGGCAAGTCTAAGCCAGGATTTAGAGACGTTAAGATGTGCTTTCTGTGCACAAATTTCGATGGAAACGTAACTCACATACAATCACTCGCCACCGGATTCAATATAGTGATCGCAAGTGTTGATTAGTTCTCGATTATTTCAACGAGCGAGTACCGGAAGCCTGAAACGTGTATGATTGGTTATCTGCTTTAAACATTTAATGACAACGATATAATAAGCAAAAATTGGCGCTTAATAGCTAGGGCAGGTAAGAGGGACGGAGGGATAAAATGCAGAAACTCCTCAAATCTTAAAATGTCAGTTGAAATGCAGAGAAGCTTTAACGCAGGAGAACCGAACCCCCTCCCCTCCCGACTTCCTCGCATGAATCAACGCCACTACCTACTGCACCCCGAGCTGCTTGTGGCAGTGCCATCGCGAGCGTACAAGGGGCCGACAGTGTACAGTTTCCGCGCTCCATCGCTTATCGGCAGCCACTAGACTCTCGAGGAAACCCAGGGGTTTGGGAGTTGACACGCCAAGAGGATGAGGTGTATTACGCACGCCCAGTCATAAGGACCTGTTCATACTTCGCGACAAGAGCGACAAAAGCGACAAGAGCGACAAGGGCGACGGACACAGTGTGGTGTACGTAAATAATTGCGTACTACACACTCCGTTCGCGACGAATGTAGTGTGAAATGCGTAATTATTCACGTATATCACACCACATCCGTCGCCCCAGTCGCTCTTGTCGCGAAGTATGAACAGGCCCTAAGGTAGACCCCACCCACATTGGGACAGCACCAAATCTACCCAAAATGGCCAGAAAATCAAAAAAAAACTCCGCCTATCCCCGCCTCCCGTGAGGTGAGACTTGAAAACAGGCATGAAGAGCTTTGATGTAGCGGAAAGCCAGCTTAGACTAGGCGATTGTTCAGAGGATTAGGCAGGATCACCTGTATCACCTGTCGTCCCGTTGATCATCGACTTGCTCGAGCGGGCGCCAGCAGCGTCTCCATTTGTCCCTGTCGCGTGCCAGAGTGGTCCAATGGATCCTCCTCGCTCGAGGGACACGAAGAGCGTCATATCGGTCGTTCAGGGCTTTCACGAAGAAGTCCGACCAACGCGTTGGTGGGCGTCCTGGTGTTCTTTTGACATCCCGCGGAATCCAATCTGTGACGACTCTCGTCCAGCGGGTGTCTGCGAATCGCATTACGTGGCCGGCCCACCTAATTTTCGACGACTTGGCCCATGCGACAGCGTCTCTGATCTTCGAACGTCGGCGAAGCTAGGAACTAGGCAGGATGACAATAAAATAAAATACTTGACAATCAGAATACACCTTGCGCAATCAACTTCTTACATAAGAAAAAAGAAGTCCAATTTTAAAAGATGCACCAAAGAAAATCTATGGATTTATTTCGACAAAAAAAAGAACGAAGATCGATGCGTCTCGCGGACGATGTCGACGGGGTCCGCTGGACCGCCGGACCTCCTTGAGGCCATTTTCATCGGGGGTCAACCGGGTTTGGTCAAACTGAGGCCGGGCTGATCAGTCGGTTTTTTCTGAACTCTGAAGAGTTCTGCACTGTCTCATCATTCGCAGCTCAGCGTGCTTACCATTGCGATGATCGTCGAGTGCCTCTTCGTCCCTGCCGCGTGCCAGAGTGACTCAGCAGGTCAAGGTGGAACGAGGGACACGAAAAGCGGCCTACATGGGGCAAAGCGAGTTCGAAGGGATCACCTGGTAAGGCAGCCCCATACTCGTTCTGTGTTCCACGAAATTAATATCTTTGCATAGCACTGGTGTGTCCTGCTCAAGTGGTGAACCGAGCTAGGTCACTTCTGATGTAATTGGGCATTCATGCGCCTTCTTACCAAGATGGAGAACCACTTCATTTAAGGCGATCTCCTATTCCATTCAGCGCTTTCTCGAAGAAGTTCGACTCAAGCGTTGGTGGGCGTATTGCTGTTCGTTAGGCTTCGTTTATACTTCCAACGCCAAGCTACGCGGCAAAGTGGACAAATTGATCGATCGCGTCGCTCAATCAATATGGCCACCATACGTGACATCGTGTCGCTCGGCGTTGAAGTCTAAACTGGTCCTTAGGCCTTGTTTAGTGTGCGCGCGACGCGATGCCATCATGTAGCGGCCGAATTGATCAATCGCGTCGCTCGATCAATTTGGCCACTACACATGCATCGCGTCGCGCGTCGCGTGCACACTGAACAAGGTCTTAGACATTCCGGTTAGTTATTGCTCTCATTCAGCGGATGTTATCTATTCAGATCTAAAAATCTTCACAATTACTTGGTTTGTGCATTAGTAAAGTATTTATTTTTCCTCACCATCTTCTTCAATTTTTCACAAACCTTACACTTTTTGTATTCCCTTTTCTTCATCCTTCTTTTCCTCCTTGTTTTTTTATAGCCAATTTAATTAGTTTCTGTTGTGAATTTCCTGCCCTTTTCACCTGCATCGCCTGTCGTCCCGTTGATCATCGAGTTACTTGAGCAGGCATGGGCGTCTCCATTCGTCCCTGTTGCGTGCCAGAGTGCTCCAATGGATCTCCTCGCTCGAAGGACACGAACAGCGTCAAATCGATCGTTCAGGGCTTTCATGAAGGAGTCCAATCAACGCGTTGGTGGGCGTCCTGGTGTTCTCTTGACATCCCGCGGAATCCAATCGGTGACAGATTTCGTCCAGCGGGTGTCTGCGAAGCGCATTACCTGGCCGGCCCACCTAATTTGCGACAACTTGGCCCCCGCGACAGCGTTTCTGATCTTTGAACGTCGACGAAGCTCTGAATTCCGGAAGCATTCTCTCACTTGCGTGAATTGTGTCACTCGAGCATCGTCCCCTGATTCGACGCAGCGCGACGCTGATCGCGTGTTCATCCTGCTTTCGCATGGCCCAGGTCTCTGAGGCGAATGTTAGGGCAGGAAGAACGGTAGAGTTGAATAGGTGGGCACGGAGTCCGACGTTCTTCGTCTTCTTCACGACTTCTTCGACGCTCTTGAAAGCTCCCCAAGCCGCTCTTTTCCTCCTGCTAGTTCTGGTGCTAGGTCGTTGGCCATGTTGACTTCGCGACCCAGACACATATAGCTGGAGCATTCGGAGATGTTCGTTCCGATGAGCGAGAATGGGGCATCAGAAACTTGTCCGTTCCTCATGAACATCGTCTTCGTAAGATTCTCCCGTCGCAGCCACGCCCGCAACAACTCGTTTTGACCTTTGGTAGTCACGCCTGTGTCGAAAAAATAACGCGCTCCAATCGCGATTTGTCTTGTCCGCAATCACACACAGAATTTTTCGCGGAAAAGTGCGAGTGCGAGTAGTGGAAATTCTTCGAATTCCTTCCCAATCGACGCTAATTCTTGACCTCACGGTGACAAATCCGACCACATTAGCCAGTTCGTTCCGACATTCGCTGAGTCTGCACAGCAATACCGCAGGAAACGACTTTGTGTGTTGTAATGCTCGGCGGCAGGGTTCGTCATGTGGGCAATTTGCTCGTTTAACTGCCTTCTCAAAGACGTATTCTCTGCTATAGTTCAGTAGAGGCATGTGATCGAAAAATAACTACCTTCAGAAGGCTTTCCTGCGCGTTTTGTTCGAATTTGTTGGCGTTTCTCAGTGCCTTAGCCTGAGATTCAGTATCTCACCTCTATTTTCTTGGACCAAGGTTACTGTTCTGTTCTTGTTTTAAAGGCAGAATGTTCTCATACAGTTTCTCTTCACTACGACGCTTCTTTTTCCCGAAGAGACAGTGGATTTCTGCCCCAAAATGTGGGCGTTTCCATGCGTTTTAGATGTGCGTTTAGCTTTTCATCGTACTCTTTCCAAGTTATCATCATCATTTTGGTTTAATCCTAACGACTGCAATATTTTCTATAGAAGTGTACCGTTTCCGATCGCTACCATGAAACTTTGTCCTGAAAAACATCGGGTTTCGACGTCAAACTGTTCGAAGACTAGCCCTATTTCTCACAAGATTATAAACGGCGGATATTAGGACTGGCTCACCGTAACCTTGGGCGTCGGGTGAGACGTCCTTTGTGCAATCGCAGACAGGCTAGGGAAGGGACTCCAGGGTATGCCATACAATCTGCTCGTATGGAAACTGCTTTCGTCGCTCAGGGAAGTACGGGTTCTGCGCTCTTCGAGCGACGAAGCGCATACGGTTGAAACAGTGCGCAGAAGGCGCGCAATATTGTGAAGACGTCGAAACCTTTCAGATCTCAGATAGTCAGTTGAAATGCAAGAATGCCACGACGCAGGACAACCGAACCCACGACATCCCTCGCAAGAAGCAGCCCCGCTACCCACTGCACCACTACCCGCTTGGCGAGAGTACAAGAGGTCGATCGGATCTCAGCGCCTGTTCATACTTCACGACAAGGGCGACTCGTCGCCCGTGGAAAACATGCATATCGATTGAAACCGAGCGCGCGCCGCCGAAAAGTGGGTGCAATCCTAGAGAGGGGGCGGGGGGCACTATGCACGGCAGCACGGTTGTGGTCTAAAACTCTAATTGCTTTGGAAAGAAATCGCAAACCGCTATCCACTAATTGATTAGGGTAATAACGTTGCTTTAACGAGTTTTCGTGGTTTTATAGTATTGTAGTTGTTCCAGGTTTCTGCTCAATTTACTGTGTATTCAGTACTCCCTCCCCCAACTAGGAAAGCAATTTAAAAAGCTGATCTTGGTACTGGAAGGACAGCAATTTGTAACGTAAGCATATTTATATATATTTATATGTTGTGGTGCATGTTGCATTTCTTTAGAAGTTGAAATGGACTACCCCCCCCCCTCTAGGATTGCACCGAAAAGTGTTCATACTCGAGCGCCGGCTCTGTCGCTCTAGTCGCTCCAATTGTTGCTACTGCCTGTTTATACTTCTGCGCGATGCGCATACCGCGCACGACACGCGCGCACAGGATTATAAACGGCGGATATCAGGACCGGCTCACCGTAACCTTAGGCGTCGGGTGAGACGTCCATTGTGCAATCGCAGAACAAGGCTAGGGAAGGACTCCATGGTGTGCCATACAAGCTGCTCGTATGGAGACTGTTTTCTTCGCTCAGGGGGAGTTCGCGGCTGGGTTCTGCGCTCTTCGAGCGCAGAGCCAGGCTAGGAAAGGGACTCCATGGTGTGCCATACAAGCTGCTCGTATGGAGACTGCTTTCTTCGCTCAGGGGAGTTCGCGGCTGGGTTCTGCGCTCTTCGAGCGCAGAGCCAGGCTAGGGAAGGGACTCCAGGGTGTGTGCCATACAAGCTGCTCGTATGGAGACTGCTTTCTTCGCTCAGGGGGAGTTCGCGGCTGGGTTCTGCGCTCTTCGAGCGCAGAGCCAGGCTAGGGAAGGGACTCCAGGGTGTGTGCATACAAGCTGCTCGTATGGAGACTGCTTTCTTCGCTCAGGGGGAGTCCGCGGCAGGGTTCTGCGCTCTTCGAGCGCAGAGCCAGGCTAGGAAAGGGACTCCAGGGTGTGTGCCATACAAGCTGCTCGTATGGAGACTGCTTTCTTCGCTCAGAGGAGTTCGCGGCTGGGTTCTGCGCTCTTCGAGCGGCGAAGCGCATACGGCTGAAACAATGCGCAAAAAACTCGTAACGTCGTGTAGACGTCGAAACCTCCCAGATCTCAGATACTCAGCTGAAGTGCAAAAACGCCGCGGCGTCCGGGAACCGAACCCCCGACATCCCTCGTATGAAGTAAACCCTCTACCTACTGCACCACGACCCACTTGCACACGGTGCCATCGCGGGCGTACAAGACATCGATCGGACGTCGCAGCGTGGACGCGGACGCGCGATCTCTGAGCTAGGAGGGCGCAGACAGCAAAGTCTCGGCGCGACCCGCACTGCGGTTACGGTGAGTCGGTCCTGATATCCGCCGTTTATAATTGTCTCACGCGCGCTGTGCTCCCGTCGCCCGTGCAAAACATGTAAATCGATCGCGCACCGCCAAAAAGTGTTCATACTCGAGCGCCAGCGCTGTCGCTCCAGACGGTTTTGTCGCTCTAGTCGCTCCAGTCGCCTGTTCATACATCTGCGCGCTGCGCTCTCGTCGCTCTTGTCGCTGCTGTTGCAAAGTATGAACAGGCCCTCAACGTTGACGCTGACCCACTCCCCAATGTAGGAGGGCGCAGAGAAAAAGTCTCGGCGCGACCCGCACTGCGGTTACGGTGAGCCGTTGCTGATATCCGCCGTTTATAATTGTCTCTATTTCTCAGCCTGATGACCAACGAATGGGTGGTAGAAGGCTTTCAGTGCTTCTGAAACCTTCTATTGCCAAGTCGTCGTCGATCTATACTTCCATGGCTACCATTTCGGTAATAATCACCGCCTCGTTTCTTGTTTCATTTGAGCGAACACGTCGGTCTGACCCGTATATGGGCAAAATTTGAATGCGAACCCCTTAAAGCCGATCATTCAGAGCGCCACTTGTATATGTAGTAATTTGTCAACACATTCACACTCGACTTCCAATGGCGACCAACTCAAGAATGCAGCGAGCGGACAGTAGGGAGTCCGTACTCTCACTGACATCCTGTGTCAGTGGCGTTGGATCATGGCAGGTGAGTGAATCGTCCTGTAATTTCTCGATATCCTCAGCAAAAGGACGACATTTTTATGCACAGATAGACACAGACAACTGTCTAGCATGAAAATTCTAACAAAACATTAAAAAACAACACACATAGAAGACCACTCGAACATTGGCCAAGTAAGGAATAAATCACAGGAAACATTTCTTGCACTGTTTGATATTCAACCTTTGACAAGCTTTGTGCAGCCTTGAACGGAGAGCCTCTCTAAATCTCCATACTTACTCAGTAGCAGGTTGAATTATTTGAGAATACGATAGGTAGGAAATCTGATCTGATTAGAGAATTATTAGGTTGTAACGAAATAAATGGCACTGAACCACTGTAAATTTAAGCAGTTAACATCTCGGCTTGTAGGCAAGTTTATTCATCGAAATAAAAACCTTCTGATTCCACACATCTTTGCCGACGTGACACAAGCTTTTTTGTCCCAGTAGCATAAAAATCAGAAGTTCTGGAGTTGACGAAATCTTCGAAGGCACTTTCGGCATCCTGTTGGTATTTGAATATTTTCCCTACCAAGAAGTCGCCATGATGCTTGAAGAAATGGTAGTCTGTTGGGGAGAGGTCGGGAAAAAACGGAGGATGTGGTAGAGTTTCAATGCTCAGCTCATTCAATTTCTGCAACGTCATTCGTGCTACATGGGGGCGAGCATTGTCGTGCAGAAGGAGAACTCGCCTTCGGTTTACCAAGGCCGGCCGGATATCCTTCAACTTTTTCATCATTTCTTCAATTTCAATGCAGTACTTCTCTGCCGTGGTGGATTAACCGGGAGGGAGGAAGCTGTGGTGAATAATTCCCAGCGAACACCACCATACTGTCACCATTACTTTCTTTTGGTGCCATTCCGGCTTCGCAAAAACCTTGGGGCTCTCATCGCTGTCCACCCACTGTGCCGATCGTCGCCTGTTGTCGTACATTATCCATTTCTCGTCACAGGTTACGATGCGATCAAGGAATGGGTCCGTTTCGTTCCGTAGAAGCAGTGCGGACGAGATCTCATATCGTCGGTTTCTTTGCTCCTCAGACAGCTCGTGAGGCACCCATCTTTCCAGCTTTTTGGTCTTTCCAATTTCCTTCAGATGCCGGGCAGCTGTGTTGTGACTGACGCCAAGAACCTTCGCTATCTCCCTGGTACCTTTGTGTGGATCCTCCTCTACCACGTCTCTCAGCTTGTCCTCATCAACATCACTATGCCTCCCACGACCTTCATGTTCTTCCAAGCTCTCATCTCCATTCCGGAGCTTCTGATACCAACGATACGCCGTCCGAATTGTGGAACATCCTTGACCGAATGCGGCGTTGATCTTCTCGTCCGCCTCCTTAGCTGTAGTGCCCAGCTTGAATTCATACAAGTAAATCCCTCGGATTACCCTTTTGTCCATCTGCAAAAAAGTCAATAAAACTCTAAAGTTTTCCCACTTTTACATAGAAAATTTGGTACTCTCCGGTAGAGCAAAGTTTGCGCTTCTAAATGATATACCACATGTTACGGTTTGTTCTTGATCAAACGCATAAAGACGCGCCAAAAAATGGCGCGAGCCAGTGCTATTTAATTCGTTACAACCTAATAGTAGCATTCTAATCGCTGAGTATGGATTGTCTTCTTCGACTGAACTTTAAGCGATCTTTTCAAGCGGACGAGCTCCCACGCCCAACCACAACAGCACAGCACGTCCAGGCTTTATCGATGCGATGGCACGTTGAAGAATTTCTCTTTTTTTTCGCGGTTATTTGATTTAGTTGAGCCAGGATTTAAAGAAATAGATCACTTTTGCTTTCTCACGAGTTGAACAGAAAAAATGACAGATTGTGACAGGCCTTGGGGCAGATCTGGGCTTCGTGTGCTATTGGAATGGAATACTTTTAAACTGAGGTGATTAATAGTATCGCAGCGCGCTATATGTACACCGGGAATCCAAAGCAATAGCGAGGAGCGAGGATCTTGGCGCTACTTAGTGGATTTAGATGCAGTGTCAGGTAGGCTGACTTTGTTTCCCGTCGGTTTTTTGAGCTCGATTTGAACTCGGTCATAGCTCGGAAACGACAGGGATGTTAGATTTGCGATCCAGCTGAAGCTGAACGACTAATCAGTCCAGAACCAGTTCGTGGTTGCCGTTCAGTCAGTTCTGAGGTATAAGCGGGCTTTAGAGGGAGCTTCTACTGTAATTAGAGCTCAAACACTTCCCGGCGGAGCTCTTCCTCGAAGAGTTCGTGTTTGCATTATCTGTGACATTTGAAGCAGTTGCAGGATTCAGCCTTTCTTCATCGGCCAGGTCTTCCTCTGCTCAAAATTTCAAACCTGAATACGGAGACCATCCTGAGCTCTTCAGATTTCCTCTAACATAATGTTTACAAACTGTCAAACTGTACATCTTCTGCAAATACAGTCTGAAAGTCTTTAGGTAGGAGATCGTGCTCGCATCGATCAACGCAGTGGAACGGTGGCCTATGTTGGGCCAACCAAGTTCGCTCCTGGCGAATGGATTGGACTGGTTCTAGACGAGCCGTTCGGCAAGAACGATGGCTCTGTCCAAGGATATCGCTACTTCTCGGTGGGTTTTCATGCAGTTACCATGTAATTCCGTTTTTGTCTTGCTTTTTTGAATCTTACCCTTGATTTTTTGGTGGAGACAGTGAACTTCGCTTTTTTTCTGTCGTTTTCATAAATTTCTGTGCAACTTTTGAACGTTTTCTCTTGATTTTGTGTATTAACAACTGGAATTATTTCCTTGAGGCCTCACAGGGAAGTTTCTTGTTGGCATAGGCTGTTCGTAAATCTTTGATTTTTTCGTTCTATAATCATTTTCGGATCTATCCTAGTCCGGGGGGGGGGCACATAACTAAAAATTGGTAACAAAATGAATTAATACTTACCGAGCGGCTCCTAGAGAACGAAACTAAGCTAAGAAACCAAAAACGGACGAAGAAACAAAAAAACGGCGCGGTTTACAACCGTCTCGGCTGGCAAAGAGCGACGGAATAGAGTCATGCCGCGTGCTGACCGCCGCTTGACATGTTATAACCAGGATCTAACATGGTGGGGAGGGCGCATGTAGCCGCATGCCGCGTGCTGACCGTCGCTTGACATGTTATAACCAGGATCTAACATGGTGAGGAGGGCACACAACTTTGCCTTCTTACAACCGTAAGAAATGCAATTTTTCGTTTTTTCTCTGTGACTTTTTTTTAGTTTAGGTCCTGTTTTGTTCTGTAGGAGCCGCTCTGTAAGCCTTGAGTGAATTTGTCACATATAATGCTTTTTAGTTATGTGCCCCCCCCCCCCCCGGACTAGGATCCTCATTTTCCTGAGCATTTTCACCTATAAAACCTAAACATTCGTTGCAGTAGCGGCCCCATGGAGCACTTTACCGCTGAAAATGGAATTCTACTAGATTGTCTAGCTCTGACGACTTTGTCGTATGCTATGCTCAGCGCATTTTTGCTTGGCGAAGACTACAGGAATTCTAGACGCTGCGAATGAGTCACATTGTGTTGGTATTGATTTCTGAAGACGGAAGAAAATGTCTGATGAGACTTCTCAGAAGGCGATCTTTTCTTCGCTCGTCCGTTTTTCGAAAGGCTTTCCGGAATCTTCAACTTAAGCTTGAAATGATCGCTTCATATAGCCCTTGTTTCCATGTCTGTCAGTTTATTTAACCATTTGAGATCACTACAGGGGAAGGGATTATATCGAATTCTTGACTCGTTGAGCTTTAGATGAATCTTAACCCCCGACTCCCGTTTTTCGCACGTGGTATCAGCTTGGCTACTGTCAAGATGTCTCCATTTGGCTCAGAATCCTGTCAAAAGGTGGAAATGGGACGCCACGGAGGCTCTAGCTTCAGCTTTAGGTCAGCATGACATAAGAATAAAAGATAACGGAGTGCTGCCAGTGTAGGGGGATTCTTCGTTATTTGGTTAGAAGTGGCGTTTCACTGTAGTTCCTGCAATCTCAACGTCGATGAAATAGCCGTTATGTATTTATTTTTCCTTCAGTAACCTTTGTTTGACAGTTTCGTGCTCAAATCACTATGAGCTACGAAATGAAGGACGACGAATCTTGGGCCAACGTCTGTCCGCCTTTATGAGCGCTCGATTTTGTAAGGCTCTAGGAAACATCCTCTCTTCACCAGTGCGCCTGAATAAAGAATGGCGAGCATGGGCTGCCATACTTACGAACACGACCACAACGGATTGATTTCTTGCGCTTCAATTAGTAGGAATTCAAAATAGCAGTTTTCTGCAGCCATCCCGACCCCCGCAGTACCTTTTACTGGATTTATTCCAAATAAGAAAAAGGATAAAGGACAGCGTTAATCAATCCCTCTTGGAATGCGCTACGTATTCTCTACTTCCACTGGATATGGAGAAACTTTTCCTTTTCAGAATGTGCTAGAGATCTATACTCCGTCCTATTGAACTTAACATACGAGTAGGTTCACAGGTAAGGGAAGTGATTCTCCAGTAACGTCTACGATGACGATAGGATCTTTTCTTTTTATGCTGATTTTGTATCTTTTTTCGACTGGACAACTTCTGACTAACTTTTGGCTCAATTTGTGTTCTGTTGCGCGCGTGGAGCGCAGTCGGAGGAGGCGCCGGCGGTCGCCTGCACCCGGTACCAGGTTCCTGGTTCGGATTTCCTGCCCAGGCCAACCAAGCCTTCCATACCTCCGGGGTCGGTGAATTGGTATCAGACTTGTCTGGGAAGGATGAAGCGCTGACTGGTTCATCGGCTGGCCACCGCAAGTCATTGTATGGCCAAATACGCATTCAACTCGCCTCCACGACATCCCGTAAAAGTAGAATGCGTGGCGCATCCCAAAGGGGATTGAATAATGCCGTCCATTATCCTTTATTTTTCTGTTCTTTTTGTTTTGTTTTGTTTTTGTTTTCTTTTGTTTCTGTTCTGTTTTGTTTTGATTAGACTAAGTCGTGCTAAAAAAATATCCGTATTTCTTGTTACGAGGTGCGGCGCGGCGAATGAAGTATTAGGTTGTCCCATAAGTCTTCTCCGTTTTTTTCAACGATTCGCTGCAGATTTCGCCGGCGGTCTCTTGCATAGCGCAGCATAGCTTTCGAAAGAGAATGATTTGCTCTATCAGACCATGTATTGCATTCCTTTTTTCATCATGAATTTTGTCAATTTTTAGGTCGTTGAAGTGAAAAGTGAAAAAGTAGCCATTTGCGCACTTGTTCTCTCCGCTTAGGCTTATAATTTTTTCCGCAGTTTTTTGTAGCATTTGGGAGACAATGTTCTATACTACAAGAATATGTGTTGTTCCTATTTTCTCACTTGTCCTTTATTGATTTTTAGGCCTTCAAATTGGGAATTCCGACTTTTCCGCCCGAATTTTTACCAAAACTCTGGTTCTGTGGTTGGACTTTTTTGCTTGGTGTTATATGTCGTTTGGAAGAGGATGTCTTGCTCAGTAAGAATTTGTGTCGCGTTTATTGGCTCACGCTGATTTCTGTCGAATACCATCAACTGAAGAAGGAGAACGAGTTGTTGGTGAATACGGTTTTTCTCTTTTGGCATTTTGTTGATATTCAATAGAAATCAATAAACGCGACACATGTTCTTATAGAGCAAGACATTCTCTTTCGAATTACATTTAACACCAACCCAAAAGGTTCAACCACAGAGCAGGAGCTGTCGGCAAAAATAACCATCCTCCTTCGGACGTCCCAATTTGATGACCTAAAAATCAATAAAGGACAAATGAGCAAACAGCACTAACACACATTCTTGTAGTACAGAACATTGTCTTCCAAATGCTATAAAAAAACTGCGCAAAAAATTACAAACCTAAGCGGAGAGAACAAGTGCGCAAATGGCTACTTTTTCACCTTTTCACTTTTCACTTAAACGACCTAAAAATTGACAAAATTCATGATGAAAAAAGAAATGCAATACATGTTCTGATAGAGCAAATCATTCTCTTTCGAAAGCCATGCAGCGCTGTGCAAGAGACCGCCGGCGAAATCTGCAGTGAATCGTTGAAAAAACGGCAGGGACTTATGGGACAACCTAATATAAACGGGCCTAAGAGAAAACATCGATGGAGCAGACAAGATTCGTAAGATGTAACTGATCATCCACTGGTCTTTGATGCGTTCAGATTTCTACCCCACTCCCCCTCCCCCGCGATGGGGGTAGAAATCTGAACGCATCAAAGACCAGTGGATGATCTTCTGAGACTGCTTCTGTATACCTGTAATGGACCCACATGTGCTCACTGAGGCTGCAACTCTCCCCTAAGCATCCAGGCATGGTGTACGCAGAAAATTTAGGAATTTTTTAGAAATATTGATTCAGCTGTGCTCAACTCTGACATTTACATGCCAGTTGTAACCTGTGACTATGAGTTGACATGCCCGGCATTCCAACACTTCATACTTTTTCGCAGTGCGACAGCTGACTACCTGATCCCGAGCTTATTCAACGACGCCTGTTACACTTTACCGTCGTAGATAATCTCCCGTCTGTCGCCGTTAGCTCCAGATCTTCCTACGATCTGACCAAGGCTTTCATTCTGTGGTTATTGGCACTAGTTCCATCCATTCAAAAACGATCCTCTTGCAGTGTAACCCGGATCACGGCCTATTTTGCAAGTCCAGCAAACTGGATCGAATACTGCTGTCGCCGGCACGATTCAAGTCGCCGACTCCCGGAGAAGGCGACGTGAAGAGCCCCTACGCAGCGGAGTTTGGGTGAGTTACGGCTCTTGAGCTTTGTGAACAAGAAAAGAGATGGAATGCTGGACTTGTTTGTGGTTTGTTTCGTGATTGAAATCTTACCATTAGAATTGGAAGGCGCTATTGGATAGATTTTTCCAAAAATCTCTAGTTTAGTAGCTGGTTATTTGTCACCCTAACAGCTAAAGCCGGCTCCTAGAGGGGTCTTAAGGTCTCTAGACGCATTCCTGTTTGATCGATACTTGTGGAACACAGAGGTTTCCGTTCTTCGTTCACTGCCTGCTCACCTGCTGCATGTATGTGTGTTCACTGTTTACACTGGCGCGATGTCCTCGAACGAAGCTCGAGAGAGAAATGGTGCTTAAACTGCTTAAACGAGGGAATCGGGGGAAGTGCAGATTGGGAGGGTTTCTACATACGCTGTTGCAAGGATGTTTTGCTATGATCAAGGCCTTGCTCCAAGCGGGACTTGAACCCCGACACCCTGCTTTCCGGCAGAATGCTATACAGTAACACCATGCCAGCCGTGTTAGCTCAAGCGCAGCATCGACGAATTTTTAGAGTTTGCAGATTATTGTGGATGTTGCGTTTAAGTAAAAAGACGCCGGTGATATAGCGTTGTAGCGTTCTTTCCGCAAAAGTAAAAGGTGTGGCTTCGAGTTCTGCTTATTGCAACCTAAACATCCTTGTAACAGCTTATGTGTAAGGCATAGTTTATACTTGCAACGCCACGCAGCGCGATCAGCATAGATATCGATTTTCGCACCGCGTCTCATTCATATTGGGGCCTGAAGTAGTCCAACACCAATGGTCCTGCCACGCGGAATTAGATAGATGATGCGACCAAACGCGTTGGAGTCACCTCAAACTTGGGTATTTAAACCTTTATTTTTAATATACATAAATAAACACGTGCACGGATAACGAATAACGTGTTGTAGCCACGCACAAGGAGTGAGGAGGAAGAAACCACGACACAAATACGCGCAGAACGGAAACACCCCCTCAGACCAAACGCCCCCGCACGCGCACAGCCGCTACACTGCCTGCAAGCCCAAGAACGGGGCTGGAAGCGCTGATTAGGACGAAATCCCTGAGAATCAGGAGACACCGAGAAATAGCCCGGGGAAGGAAGAGAGCCTAGAGACTCGCGCGGCGGTCGCAGTGAGGCGCGAAATCCTTCAATAGAGACGGCTTGTCGTCAGGGCCCGTTCATACTTTGCGATGAGAGCGATGAGTAACTAGCTGATTCATGGTTTCATCCTTTCCAAACAATGCTGGTACCACATGACCAAATCAGGAAAGATGGATGGCTTGTTTGCCCTGGCGGGACTCGAACCAGCAAGGTTACCTGTTTCATGTACATACCAACTGTTGACCCTGTCGGTATGTCCGCAGGCGAGACTTGAGAGAGCTTAACGCTGAAGTGAGGATAAACCGAAGAAAGACCACAATAGGGCGGTTTAGGGGATTTATACCTCTAGCGCAGCGCGCCGATGCATTTTGCGACACGGTTCGCCGATTACAGTACCCGAACTTCTGCAAGATGAGCTGTTTTACGACGGCGAAAATAAGGAGGTGTTCATGCTTTGCGACAGGAGCGAAGGAAGGACTGGTTGGAGGGCAAATCATACGTATCGATTTTTTCCGAACGGTCGCCCAGCAAAAATTGATACGCATGATTTCACTGGTCGACCAGTCGCGAAGCATGAACATGCCCTTATGCTCGCCGTCATAAAACACCTTATTTTACAGAATTTGGGGTACTGTATTCGGCGAACCGTGCTGCAAAACGAATCGGCACGCCGCGGCGGAAGTATAAACCCCCTAAACTGCTCTGTTCTGGTCTTTCTTCTGTTTATCCTCCTTTAAGCAGTGTAAGCGCCGTTTCTAACTCAAGTCTCGTTTGCTGACATCCCGCCAAGGGAGCAATTGGCACGTACATGAAGCAAACAGACTTGCTGGCTCGAGTCCCGCCCAGGCCAAGCAAGCTTTCTGTGCCTCCGAGTTTTGTACCAGCATCGGAAGGATGAATCATGACTCGTCTATCAGCTAGTTACCGCAAGTCATTGTATAGGCCAAATACGCGTTCAAATTGCATCCACGATATACCGTAGAAGTAGAATGCGTGGCGCAGCCGACAAAGGAATGTGTTAAGGCTGTCCTTTATTCTTTATCCTTTTAAAGAGTATTGCCTTTATTGCTTGAAATTCTGTACGAGTTGATCTTAGGCTCATACGGCGCTGTCGGTTCAGATTGCCCGCTCTTCTACTATACCATCTATCCTTTAAGAGATATATTTAGAAGTGGTACCAGACCCGACGAGTAAAGGTACATGTCGCGAATGTGGGCAGCATTGGGAAGTGGGTACGCACCAGCCAATCATAACCGATCGGGCATCGACCGAACACATGCCACTGCTCACACCCTCTATGATTACTGGTGCTTCCATTGGTGCGTCCTGATTGGCTGGCGTGTTCCCACTTAGCAATGCTGCCCATTTTCGCGACTGGAACCCTATTAAGGATAAAAACCAGATCGTCCAATAGAATAGGAAGCGGATGAGGTACATAGTTAGGAATTCTGAATGCTTGGGCACAAGAGACGCTTAGATTGCGTCCTTTTACAGTGGAGAATGAACTCCAAAGGCTGGATTCTTCAACGACTTACAGCAATTTAACGGAGAAAATACAGCCGAAATCCCGGATAGCGCGGCTTATCAAGCGAAGCATTTCACCGTATCGTTAGATGGTCCACGTCCTGTAATATCCCGTAGACAGGGATAGAATTCTACTGTAGATGATGGTAAGATGGCGTGTAAACAGCAGGAATATGTTGCTCGCTTCAGATTCGACATTGGAGATCGCGTTCTGGTGTCGGGCGGAAAACAAGGTGTTGTGAGGTTCTTAGGAGAGACGGAGTTTGCTCAGGGAATATGGGCTGGTATCGAACTCGAGCAGCCTTTAGGAAAGAATGATGGAAGTGTGCAGGTATGCTTCTTTGCGTTGAAAATCGAAAAAAAAATGAGCCGAATTCATTCAATTTAGGGAAAACGCTATTTCACCTGCAAGACGCCGTACGGTGTATTTGTCCCAGCGTCAAAAACTCAGAAGGCCCCATCGCAGACACCACACAGGTTAAAGGTGTGCCATCTTTGAGCTCCACGGTATAGCAGGAACTGAGGAGTTTAGCTGTTCAGGTGGTACATACGAAGACGTCGCTGTTGCGTCAGAATCGGGACTTTGGCAGTCGCGAATCATTGTCGTCGATAGGCCGGTCGAGTGTGGCCTCGTCTCGATTTGGGGTCATCCCTAAATCTCACGGGGTAGGTCTTACCCGGTTTTTCAGGAGGTTTTCTCCGCTGCTTCTTCAAGCTATTTAAAATAACCTTTCCAGTACCAGAACCACAACTACTCGTCACGGGGATCCGACAACGCCACCATCAAAGCCTTACAGGTATGTTGCTGAGGAAAGTGCTCTCTGTCCCATGGAATCGCTTACCCTTGTCGAGCTTCTAGGACGCCCTACAAGAGAAAGAACGGCACGTGGAGCAGCTTATGCGCGAAAGAGACATGGAGAGGTCGGAGATTAGTCATCCAGGCAACGATGACCAGGCCGCTAAGGTGGGTGAGGCTGAACATCTAAACGTTCCATCACTTTGATGGTTGATTTGATTCCAGATTTCACGCCTCGAATCAGAGAGACGCGCGATGAAGACCGAACTACTAGCCAAGGACAAAATCATTGAAGATCTTAATTTCCGACTTGAAGAGGAAGTCATTTCGAAGGACTGTCAGCTAGAGGAGCTCAAGAAGGAGATGGCTACCAGTGCGGTGAGTGCAGAAAGACTGGTGATAAATTTGTGCAGATGTAACTGAAAAAGGCTAGACTAAAGCCATGTTTATACCTCGGTCGCCTGCCGGTGCAGCGTATGGAAGGTGCAAATATCGTATCCTACTATATAATAATCGTTAAGAGCTATCGATCGGCGCCCTCGCAGAAGTGAGTCATAAAATGGGGGGATGATCGTTGGCGGAAGACCTTCATGGCAGGGGAAGCAGTCGATATTATCGATTTTCTCTCCGATTTAACCGGTCAGGGTGGGAGTTAAGCGGTTATGATCGTCGGCAGAAGGCCTTCACAGGAGGAGGAAGGTAATCAGTATCGATCGATATTATTGATTTTCTCTCAGATTTAACCAATCTAGGTGGGAAACGCGCGAGTGTTGTGGCAGACGCGAGTGCTTCACATCAGGTGGGAAATTCCAATGGGGAGGACAATATCGATCGATATTATTGATTTTCTCTCAGATTTAACCGATCTGGGTTTGAAACATGCCGGTACTGTGATCCGCGGTGTGCTTCACATTAGGTGGGAAGTTTCAAAGGCGAGACCAATATCGATCGATGCTGCTGCTGATGATGATACTACATGCGAAGCGCGCAAATGCGAGGTCTATAGGCGTGACGGAGCACTTGTGCATTATACTGAACCGAAAATCTTCGGATAATTGGTCGATTCGATAACGGTGATTTCGCTGGTCTCGCATTTTGGATGATTCGGTTTGGGATATCCGAAAGTAGTTGATGATTTCGGATCCAGTCTATAGTATCGATGTGCGCGGCTTAAGGTAGTAGCAGTTTAATCAGTTAGTGAAGAACAAATTTTGTCTATTACGGTCGTATCCTATGCAGTTTATACTCTAGCCGCGTTTGCATTGCGTTGTTTATACTTGTGTCGCCGCTATACTTCGCGCAGATATCGATTAAGCAGTGCAGTTAATCGATATTACTGGCATTCGAGCAGCAGTGTCGCGTCACGCTGTAAGTATAAAACCCTCTTATGAGCTCTGGTCACCGGTTCAAAGTCGCATCGTGAAGCGCGCGATTCAAGTCTAAACAGACCACACGACACCCATTTTTTGTTATTGCTTCATTAGAATCTCCTCAGACGCCAGATGATTTTTAGGCAGGTGAAGAGTCGCTGGACACGCACGCGGCGTTGAACAGCGAGATTGCTAGTCTAAAGCACGAGCTGGCACTGGTCAGAGAAGAAAACGAGAAACACCAACATTTGCTGGAGGCAGAGAAGATATCCAGGGAAGACAACGAAAAACTTCTGGATGCTGTACGAAAGGAGCTGGAGGCGGTAAGTGTCAAGTCTTACCTTATTTTAAGAGGAAAAATAGCTTGTGACTGTTTATACTTCTTGTGACCGTCGAGAAGTGCGACGAGTTGCAGGGCTAATTGATTAATTGTCCGGCACTAATCGATTCGTATGGACTGTACAGTGGCTTCTAGAATTGCTTTCGGAGTACAAATGCGAGGTTGAAATCGAGAACATTGCCACTTTTCCAAGAAAGAGCGAATTTTTCAGGATTTTTACAATTCTGGCAAATCAAGTTGGGGTTTATGAAAATCGTTGATGAGTTATATTCTTCACGGTGGTGAAAATGTTCGAAATAAGCGCCAAAACAACCGAATTTTTATGGAAATGTCATACTAAGCAGTAGGTTTGTTAAATGGGTTCATGCTTTCGTCGCTCAACATCGCGACAAAAGTATAAACCTGGTCTTTTCGCTGGCATTTTCACGTCAACTGCCGGAGGTATCGCGTTGCGGAAACTACCATTATTGATTAGGCAGCGGAGGTAATCGATATTTGTGGCTTTCTTAATGCTGCGACGACTCGTGATTGTAAGTCGCGCCTCGGGCATAACCTGATCCTTCCTAGGTGTAGAATACGACAATCTCTTCCACGGCTCTTCTTAGGAGTTGAACCTTTTGTGGGCCTGAATGGATGTGCTTCAGGCGAAAGAACAACTGTCAACTGAGAGCACCACTAGAGGCAGCGAGCTTCAGGAGGCAAAAGCCGCAGCGGAGGAAAAGGCTAAACTACTGGAAGAAGCCGAGAAGTCGCGCCAAGCTGTACAGAAGGAGCTGGAGAAGACCAAAGGTGAGCGAATGCTTCAGAAGTTTCATAATGCCGGATGTTCACGTTAGTGTTTTTCAGTGGAACTTGAATCTGCGTTGAAGAAAGCCGAAGAGCAAAAGAAGATGGTGGAGAACTTGACGAGCAATAAGGAATCAAGCGATACTGTACTAAAGCAGCGTCTCGCCACTATTGAGAAGGAGCTTGAGGACAAGATCAAGGAGACGCAGAGCATTGCAGAGGAGAAAAAGTCGCTTGAGGAAGCAGTGAAGGACATGGAAAAGCAGATAAGCAGGACCAAAGAGGCTCTAGAGGCTGCAAGGCAAGAGAAGACGTCGGCAGAAGCGACGCTAGAGACGTTGAAGAGCGAGAAAGCTTCGGCAGAGCAGCTTCTTGCAGAGGAAAAGAAGAAGGGCGAGACGATAGTAAATGAGCATCTGCAGAGGATAAAGGAGCTTACAGCAGAGAAGGAGGCGACCGAGGCGGCTCTGAGCGCTGCAAAGGCCTCCAGCGACAGTCTGCTGGTGGAGAAGGGCGAGCTGGAGACGAGGTTGACCGCTGTGATGGAGAATAGCGATGGAGCCAGCAAGGACGCTGAACAACGGTGCTTGACACTGGAGAAGAAGCTGAAGGAGGCCGAGGCGGAGGTGGGAGATTGGAATTGCTCTTTTCATTGCAATAAGTGCGCTGTATAGGTCGACTAAGCAATCAAACCGCATCCTGGATGCCGAGTAAAAGTAGAGTGCGTAGCGCATCCCAAACAGGGGTTCATTAACCCAGACCTTCTTTCTTATAATGGGGATCTGCAACACACGTTCCAATATATACCATTTTTAGGTTGAATTGGACACTTTTCAAATCAATTTGGACACTGTTCTAAGCTCGCCTAAGGCTTTTGAAATCAAAGATAACTCTTCCGAATTGAAACAACTACACAGGCTGAACTACAGACTCAACAAGATGGTTAGAAAAAATGTTTGTTCAAGGAAAATTTAAAACTTTTTTTGATTTTTTTAAACTTTAGCTGCCTGAATGAGTGTAATAATTTTATTAAATTTTTAGTTCCGGAGTAAAAATAACAAATTAAATTTTGTTTTAAAGCGAAAGCAGCAACCATATAGTGCTCTAAAAAACCAGATTGCGCCATGCAGTCGAAAAGGTCGTTGCGATTTTTATTTGATTAATAGTGGAGACGTTGTCTACATGGAACATTTAGTAGATATGTTCGTTCTTAACAATTGTACTTGTTGCATTGTCTACAGTTTTTTTTGTTCGAGGAAAATTTCAGCATGATTTCTTTAAACCTTTAATTCGCTTACCCAATAAGTGAACACTTTGTTTGAAATTTTTATAAAATTCTAATTTTTCGTGGAGAAATAATGCTTTATAGCTTGTTTTAAAGAAAAGAAATCCGGAAATTGGTCAATAGATAAAGGTTTTTAGATGTTGTTTCATGTAAGCAGCATTTACACTATCAATCAAATGAAAATCGCGACGTTAGACGAGTGCATGGCGTAATCTCTTTTCTTGGCGCTAAAAATTTCCGGCTTTCTATTTTTTTAAAACAAAGCATTATTTTTCCACGAAAAATTAGGATTTTATAAAATTTCAAACAGTGTTCGCTTATTGAGTAAGTGAATTAAAGGTTTAAAGAAATCATGCTGAAATTTTTCTTGAACAAGAAAACTGTAGTCAATGCAACAAGTGCAATCTTCAAGAACGAACATATCTCGTTGCTCCATGTAAATAGCCTTTACACTATCAATCAAATAAAAATCGCGACGAGTTTTCGAGTGCATGGAGCAATCTGGTTTTTCAGTGCACTATATGGTTGCAGCTTTGCTGCGCTTTAAAACAAAATTTATTTTGTTATTTTTCAGCGAAAGTAAAAATTTTATAAAGTTATTACACTCATTCGGGCAGCTAAAGTGAAAAAGAAATCAAAAAGTTGTTCCAAATTTTCCTTGAGCAAGAAATTTTTCTAACCATCTTAGTGAGTCTGTAGTTCAACCTGTACGAAGGTTGTTCTAATTCGGAAGAGCTCTCTTTAATTTCAAAAGCCTTAGGCGAGCTTAGAAGAGTGTCCAATTTGATTTGAAAAGGGTCCATTCCAACGTGAAAACGGTATATATTGTCATTTTGAAATTGACAGCTCTTCTAAACCAGTTTGACGCATGTGAAATCAAAGTGAATGTCTTTCAAATAAAAGCAAGTTCCTCGCACATTAAGCTAGAGACTCTCCTAGACGATTGGGATAATTTTGTTCAAGAAATTTTTTGAGACAACTTTCTTTGAATTTTGTTTAGCTAACCTACCCAAGTATCCGATTTGGCGTAAAAGAGGTAGAAACCATTTTCACGTTGAATGGGACACTTTTCGAATCAAATTGGGCACTTTTAGAGCCGAATTGAACACTTTTCAAATCAAATTAGACACACTTCCAAGCTTGCCTAAGACTTTTGAAATCGAAGCGAACTCTTCGAAATCGAAATGAGCTTCTTCTACATTAATTTAGAGACTCTTCAAAAAAGTTAGAAATTTTTCGTTCAAGGAGAATGTTAATATAGTTTTCTTTGAAGTTTTAATTCATCTATCCAATAGATGAACAGGTTGTTCGAAATTTTATAAAAATTTTATTTTTTTTGAGGAAAAATAATAGTTTAAAGCTTGTTTTAAGGAGTAGGAAGGCGGCCATCTTTTATTGCCAAAAAAAGGGGCTTGTGTCGTGCTCTTTCCAAGACGTCACACTTTTTTCTCGATTGGTAGTAAAATTTCGGTTTGCAAGGAGTTCTACGCATGTTAACGGTACAACGAGACAGCTGTAAAGAACGCACATATCCTCATTTAGATGCATCATGTAGGCAGCGTTTACACTATCATTCAAATAAAAACTGCGACGAGCTTTTCGAGTGCATGGCGCGATCTGATCTTTTAATGCGCTATATGATTGCTTCGTTGCTGTACTTTAAGGCAAATTTTATTTTATTGTTTTCTCTAAAAAAAATTATAAAATTATTAACTTATTGGGGCATGTGAACTAAAAAAATTTCAAAGAACCTTATACCAAATTTTCCTTGAACATAGAATTATTCTTACATTTTTACTGAGTATGTAGCTTAAACTGCCTGAAGGTCAATTCGGTTTAATCCAGTTCACTTTGATCTCAAAGGTCTTAAGGCTAGCGCAGAAGCGTGTCCAATTTGATTTAGTTGGCAGTTCCGTTCAGTAATGGTGGAGCCTGTCGTTAAGGCCCCGTTGATACTTCGAGCCGAACGACGCGACGCCACATATGGCCTTTGTCATACCATCGCTCACCCCGAGCGACGCCTAATGATATGCTCCCGTATCGATCGGGCGGCGCGATGGAATCGATATGGGTGCATATCATTAGGCGTCGCTCGGGGTGAGCGATGGTATGACAAAGGCCTATGGCCGTAGCGACGCGATCGATCAATTTGGCCACTTTACATGCTGTCGTGTCGCTCGGCGTCGGAAGTATGAACGGCGCCTTAGAACTACAAATGAGCGGACTATAAAGGTTGGATGGATCCGTGCAAACAAATAAATGAAGTGCGATGCCTTCCAGAAATTCTGGAGCACCTGAGCATCATTTGGCTAACCTTCCGAGGTCACTTCTTGCTCTAGCATTAAATAACGAATGTATCCTACTCGGAGGGGGCGCATATAGTAGTTTGCGTCTCCAATCTCTCGAGAGCTTCAGCTGGGTGCCAGGGCTTTCAATTAAAATCAGGGACGTGGTTGTCTGGTATGGAATGACGAAAGAAACTATCATTGAACGGTTGCCCTCTCCCAACCAGGATAGATCCTTAAATAGCTTCTACATATGAAAAGAACTGAGAGACGAGTTAGTAACCAATACTCAGCTACATGGAGACCTTGAATGCAAACAACGACTAACGGGCAGTCAATGGATTGTCATGTGGGGAACAAATGTTTTTGTCGCGATTTCTATTGGAAACGTTGAAGCACGTCGACGTGCGAGTGAATCACTCGTTCGATGTCCCATGTGTATATGTTTGAGAGCTGCCACACTAGGGATAAGTCTCGTTCATTGTTGTTTCTGGCTTCGTTGGTGTTCTGTAAGATATGTGGTGTTGGAAGGAATTCTCGATGAGGATTTCGTTCGTTGAAAACGTTTGGATTCATTCTTTTGCTACATTAAGCGTATGTTAGCGTCATCGATTAAGCAGCGCAGAGAATCGATAGGTCGAGATTTTCGTGCGGCATCTAAAGTATAAATCCTGATTAATAGGTTGCCTCAAGTCGTTAGAGTTGGCTGCAAATGCATGACCTGACGTATGTCATTTATGGTAGTGGTGCTTAGGTAATGACCCATTTATTGGTCTTCCCACGATAGCTCGTTGAACGCGGTTACCTCCACATCTTGGTGATTAAGATGACTGTAATTTAGCACAACGCAGCGTTGAATGCTGCACAGTCCAAGCACGGGGAGCTCTCAGAGAAATGCACAGACTTGGAGGCGAAGTTGGCATCGATGGAGGAGAATCTGAAGGAGGAGAAAGAGCTGTACGTCTCCATAGCCTCATACTGTTGCAGATTCCGCTACACCAGAGCTCGTTATTTCCTTACCTGTCTCGCTCCAGGTTTAACTCTAAAGAAAAGGCGCTGCAGAAGGAGTTGGCGTCGCAGTCTGCCAAGTGGAAGACGGAGGAGCAAGACCTGATGGCAAAGGTAAGCATTTTAGAACCCCTTAAGTGTTCGTACATGGTCCGCTGCGGCAGAGACTGGTCGTCCAGAAAGCCTATATATCGATTTTTTCATTGATCCCGTGAAAAAAATCAATAGGCGTTCTTCGCCCAGGTGTTCAGCCGCTAACGCTGGAAACGACGGTTTGGCTGGATTTATACTTCAGCCTCCATGGGGTGCGGCGTAATGAAACTTATCAGTATCGAATAGGCACGAAGACGATCGATATAGGCTAGTGGCTCTGCCTCTGTTCATGGTCCGCGACAAGAGCGGCAGGCGCGACTCGTCGCCCAGGCAAAAAGTACATATCGATTTTTGCCAGACGATCGCCCGGGATTAACTGATTCGTATGCTTTCCATTCCCGTCGGGTCCTATGAAAATGCTCTTTCATAGCTCCACGCGACAGTCAGCGACTTAGGTATGAATCCCTCCTTGAACCTTTCAAGTTGTGATTCTTTCCGGTGGAATCAATTAGTTGCCTAGACTAATCGATTTGTTTGAGTTGCAAGAAGCGGCCTATAGCCTCAGGAGTTTTAACCGGTTCTCAAAGTTGAATGGGTGTGATGTCCAGAAACAGAACTGCACGTCACTTTCAGCTTGAAAAGGAGCGAGCTGCGCTGGTGCAAATAACATCCGAAAAGAGCGACATGGAGAAAGCGATGCAGGAGACAGTGGAAGAGCTGAAGAGAACGAAGGAGGAGGTTCAGCAGTGAGTGTTTGAATTGACTTTATGCTTCAAGAAGCTGCTGTTGTGACACCCTGGTACAAGTCTATAATGCGGCCTACATGGGGTGGAAGGAACGTGCTAGCCAGAGCACCTGCTTGACACGCCCAACTGGGTGGTATGCCTGTTCGATGTGGTTTTATTGATCTGGTACCTCTGCTATTTCCACCCAGCAGGTCACTATAACGACTAGTACTATTCGTGCACAAAATCTAGGTGGTTGTATGGGATGATGAACCTTAGGTTCTCGCCCTGTTTCATAAGAACCATTGAAGTAGCACCCGCAATTACAAAGATATACTTTCGCGGGATCTGTAATTAAGGCTAATGATGTCTCAAAAACTTCACTTTGACCCTTTCTAGGCTAAACGATAAAGAGAAAGCTCTCCAAGAAGAGTTATCGTCACATACTGCAAAGTGGAAGGCGGATGAGGAAGAGCTAATGAAGAGGGTAAGTGATGTTGAAGGGATGTGTTGCGGTCAAGGTACCTAAACACGGCTTCTAGTTGGAAAAAGAACGAGCTGCAATTGAAAGTGTGACGTCCGAAAAGAGCGGCATAGAGGAGCGGATGCGGAATACTGAGGAGGAGCTGAAGAAGGCCAACGAAGACATTCAGAAGTGGGTGTTTGTTGCTGTAAATTTCTAGGAAGATTTGCTAGTTCCTCTCGTATTGAACCGAACTATTCTTAAGAATAAGGATGGAGAAGTAGTAGAGCAGTCTAGGGAGGCGCCAGTTGCTGCATCCATCACACACCGTGTTTAGTGGTTCGAGTCGAGCTTTGAAAGGACCGACCATGCCTTGTATCCCTATGGACTGTTAGTAGACTTGTCCGAGGAGAATAAAAAACTGCCGTTTTCATCGCCGTCGACTTCAAGCCAAGAGACTTCATGGGCCAAAAACGCACCCAAATCGCTTCCAATCGATGACCAGAAGAAGTAGAATGCGTGGCGCATTCCATTTGTAGTCCGTTCACTTATAGTCCTAAGGCCCCGTTTATGCTTCCGACGCCGAGCGACGCGATGGCATGCAAAGTGGCCAAATTGATTGATCGCGTCGCTCAATCAATATGGCCACTATACGTGGCGTCACGCCGCTCGGCGTTATATTGCCTCTGATGGTCAACTGTTGTTGGCGAAGCGTAAAGGATAAGGATAAAGGACGGCGTTATTCAATCCTTTTTGGGATGCGCTACGCATTCTACTTCTACGTGTGGCCTTGCGGTGGCCAAGCGATGAACAAGTTAGCACCCTACCCTTCCCAGACGAGACTGGTACCAATTCACCGATCCCGGAGGGATGGAAGGATTGGTTGGCCTGGTCGGCAAATCCGAACCAAGAACCTGGTACTGGGTGCAGGCGACAGCGGGCTCCTCCTCCGACTGCGCTCCACGCGCCCTGGCGAGGTTAGGCCCCGTTTATACTTGCCGAGCGACGCGACGCCACGTATGGTGGACATATTGATTGAGTGACACAAGCAGGGATTGATTAATGCTGGCTTTTATAATTTTTCTTTATGGAGGAAGATAGTGGTTGGCGACAATCATTCCGCTATTGAGATGCGCCACGCATTCTACTTTTACGGAAGCGATTTTGGTGCGTACTCGGCCTGTGAAATAAATTACGGCGGCCAAGCGATAGAAAAGTTGGCATTTTACCCTTCACAGAGACGTTTACTATCTATTCACTCTCCCTAGTAGGATGGAAACCTTGGTTGAGCAGGACGGGACTTGAACTAAGGACCTTGAACTGGGAGCCGGCTGCTCTGACTATCTTACTCCCAGCTCGCTCCGCGTATGCTCGAGCTTATGGGGTTCAAGGTCAAGTTTATACTTCCGACGCCGAACGTCACGATGACATGTCCAAGACTCCGTTTACACCTTCGACGACGCGGAGCGACGCGACGCCACGTATAGTGGCCATATTGATTGTACGACGCGATCGATCAATCTGGCCTCATTGCGTGGCCATCGCGTGGCGCCGCGACGAAGTATAAACGGGGCCTAACGGCCTAATCGATCGACCCTGTAGTAGCCATTTCGTTCGCGGCATGTTGCTCGATCAATCTGACTACAATGCGAACCTCGGAACAATAAATCGTCCTTTAAGTCTATACCTCAGGCAAATCATCGCCAAGTTTGTGGTCATATAGGCATTTTTAAAAATTTTACGTTTTCAGGCTAAACGACAAAGGGAAGGCACTTCAAGACGAGATGGCCTCGCAGGCTGCCAAGTGGAGAACTGCTGAGCAAGAGCTGCTGGAGACGGTAGACTAGAACTCGAAGTGAAATAGCAGTTAAGGGTGAAAGGTCAAGATAGCACTGTCTGTACGTTGCAGCTGGAAAAGGAGCGCGAAACGCTAAAGGCCTCCACGTCTGAAAAGAACAGATTGGAGAAAGTGACGCAGGACACTGAGCAGGAGCTGACGAGAGCGAAGGAGGAGATTCAGAAGTAGGCGCTAAGCGAAAAATTCTCACAACAGAACCGCTGCACATTTTGCGGTACTCGCTTACGTCTCCTATCTCAGTTTATGTCGCGTTTTTTGGTGGGGTATACGCTTCAGTTGCCCGTAGGCGCGACGTCAATACCACCAATATCGATTGGGCGAGACAAGCGACCGATGTTGGTAGTTATGATGAACCTATCTTGGTCCAGAGGGCGCAAAATTGAAAAAAAATTATGTAGGAAATTGACTTTACACTCAAGAGCGGATTGAAGAGAACAGAATAGGGCCCAAGCTGACAAATTTCACAAAGAAAAAAAAAGAAAAAATAACATGCGGTTTCACCGCGGTTGTAAACAAACAACATTATGCGCCCCTCATTGTGATGGATCCGGGTTATAACATGTCAGGCGGCGGTCAGCACGCGGCATGCGGCTTTATTTGCCTCCTTTACATGAAAGATTCCGGTTATAACATATCAGGCGGTGGTAAGTTGTGTTTGAATACGCTCTGCCCGCCGAGACGTATTTAGAACCGGGGATATTTGTTTTTTTTTTCTTGTTTGTTCGTTTCGCTCTTTCGAAACTGAAGCAGCCCTGAGGAAGATGAAGTCAGGCAAAGCCACTGGTCCCGATGACCTGCCAGCTGACCTGTGGAAGTCGAAGGGCTGGTGCCCTGCTGACTGGCTGACTGCGTTTTTCAATCAGGTTGTTGCCGAGAAGAAAGTGCCTGAGGGTTGGCAGCAAAGCACGACCATCCCGATTTGGAAGAAGAAGGGCAGTCCTGCAGACTGCGCCAGTTACCGTCCAATTCGTCTTCTTTCGCACACCATGAAAATCTTTGAGCGAATTGTCGACGGACGTATCCGGGATGTCGTACAGCTTTCCACGAATCAGTGTGGTTTCGTATCTGGCTGTGGCACCGTTGATGCCATTCACGCCGTTCGTCTTCTGCTAGAGAAGCACCGCGAGAAACAGAAACCGGTGCATTTTGCCTTCCTGGACTTGGAGAAGGCCTTCGACCGCGTTCCGCGAGATGTTATATGGTACGCGTTGCGACAACATGGTATTCCTGAAGAGCTTATTGAGTGGGTGCGCATTCTATACTCTTGCCCAAGGAGTCGAGTGCGAGCTCCAGCGGGCACCTCGATGGAGTTTCCCATCTCTGTGGGGGTGCATCAGGGATCTGCGCTATCCCCACTGCTCTTCGTGGTCGTGATGGATGCAATCTCACGAGATCTTCAAATGGCGGCACCTTGGACGCTGCTGTATGCTGACGACGTCATGCTTGCATGTGAAGACAAAACCGAGCTCGAGCGACAGGCACAGGCGTGGTGCGATCGTTTGGCATTGTTCGGTCTCAAGCTAAACCTCAAAAAGACGGAATACTTGACGACGGATGCGAATGAGCACGGATCTATTAAGATCGATGGTACTGAGCTCTCACGAGTGACATCTTTCAAGTATCTTGGGTCAACAGTCACGTCCGATGGCAGCTTAAAGATGGAGGTGAATGCGCGTGTGAGTGCAGCCTGGTCCAAATGGCGCTCGCTGACTGGGGTGCTTTGCGACAGGACAATACCTGAGCACCTCAAATCGAAGGTTTATAGAGCAGTAGTCCGCCCAGTAGCGACGTACGGTGCTGAGTGCTGGCCCGTGACGAAGGAAGTTGAAAGCCGCCTCAGTGTAATGGAGACGAAGATGCTACGGTGGACGGCTGGAGTTACGCGTTTGGACCGCGTTCGTAACGACACCATACGACAGAGGTTCGGTGTCGCCTCGATATCCGAGAAGCTGCGCGAAGCTCGTCTTCGATGGTACGGCCACGTCCTTCGCGCTAACGACGACACCGTGTGTAAGATTGGCCTGAATCTTGTGGTCCCTGGAAAGCGGCCCAGAGGACGCCCGAAGCAACGTTGGCTAGATACGTTGCGCTTGGACTTAGAGATGGCTGGTGTGCACCCTGATCAAGCATTTGATCGGGAGAATTGGCGTCACCACACCAGAAGAGCGGACCCCGCCACCAAGCGGGACAGACGCTAATGAAAATGATGATGTTCGTTTCGCTCTTTGTCCTTTAGGTCGTGTTTTGCTAACTTCAGTCCGCTCTGTGAGTGTCAAGCCAATTTGTTATATAATTTTTAATTCTGTGCCCTTTCCCCGGACTAGGATAGATGCGTTTTGATAACGTCGCTCGGATCGCCGTTTGGAATATATAGCATTTCCACTTCGAATTGGACACTTTTCAAACCAATTTGGGCAGTTTTCAAATCAAATTGGACACTTTTCACGTCAAAATGGACACTTCTAAGCTGGATTATGAGCTTTGAAGTCAAATTGAACGTCTTCCAAATTGAGACGAGCTTTTTACAGGTTAAACAAGACTCTTTAATCAGAATAATTTTTTGTTCAAGGAAAACTCACGTTCAGGATAACTTTTTTCGATTTTTTCAGCTGCCCGAATGAGTACAATAATTTTATAAAAAAAATTTTTTTGAGAAAAATAATGAATTAAAATTTGTGTTAAGGCGCAGCATGGCACCATTTTAACGTGAAAAGTGTCCAATTTGGTTTGAAGTGTCCAATATGATTTGAAAAGTGTCCAATTCGACCTAAAATGGTATATACCCTATCGTCCATCACCCTTCTCGTAACTTCTACAGATACTTTGGTCTTTTCAATTCTCTTCGAAACGATCTCTGAAGGGAAGTCAGGTTTTTGAATAGGCTGACTTAATAATAGTGTTCAGCGGACTACATTCTGTTATTATCGCTGATACGTGCTGCTTTAGGCCCCGTTTATATTTCCGACGCCTAGCGAAGCGACGGCATGTATAGTGGCCAGATTGATCCATCGCGTCGCTCAATCTATACGGCCGCTATACGTGGCGTCGCGTCGCTCGGCGGCGATGTATAAACGACGCCTTAGCCCTAGTTTATACTTGCACCGCCACGCGGCGCGACATCACGATCGCCATAGATATCGATATTTCGCGCCGACCGGTCGATAACTATTCTGATCATGGTGCCGCCCCGCGCAGCGGCTCAAGTATAAACTAGGGCTTAGGCCTAGTTTATACTTCCGCCGCCACATGTGAATGGCGCAGATACCGATTTTTGCTTTGAATGGCGCCGATATCGATTTTCGCGCCGCTCGGCGGCGCCGCGTCGCGCTTATAATCCGACGCTGCAAAACTCCTCGTTTTCCGGGATTTTAGGGTACGGTATTCGGATAATCGTGCCGCAACGAGGCGGAAGTATAAAAGCCCTCTTAATCTATTTTTTGAGCTACTTGTTCACATGGATCATTTAGCACTATTTTCTTCCTTACATCTTATTCTCTCTTTCTTCTTCATATTGTGCTGAACTATTAGAAACGATGTCTATTGAAGGCAGAGGCACCACTAGAAGCAGTATCGTTACCAATTCCATGTACTATCTATCTTTCAGGCTAACAGAGAAGCTCGACGCTGTAACAAAACAACGTCAAGCGGTTGAAGATGAGAAAGCCGATGTCGAAGAGCAGCTGCGAAGGCAAGTGTCGGCGTTCACCACCCTGCAGAGCTCGGTACGTCTTTCTTGGAAGATTTGCTTGCTAAAGCGCTTAGCGAGACGATTTCAGGTGAACGCCTCGAGTCTTGATCAGAGTGCTCTAGCGAAGGAGCTGTCGAGTGCAACGACGCTGTGCGCTGAGCGACTTGAGGAGGTGACAAGGCTGCAGGGAGTGGTGAAGAGGTGACATAACTCGCTGTTCGGAACGACTCTGCATGTAGCTGAAGTGTTCCTGTGCGTAAAATTGTGTTGCTTTCAGTCTGGAGGGCAAGGTACAGTCCTTGGAATCGACGAGTTCGGAGCTCAGTGCAAAATTGAACGCGGAAGAAGAGCGTTTTAAGAAGTCGATTAAGGAGAAGGACGACGCCATAAAAGAGGTAATCCTACTTGGGACTTTATGAGCTTTAAGAAATCAGGTTATTTTGTCTCTGATGGTCAACTGTTGTTGGCGAAGGTTTATACTTTATACCCCGTTTATACTTCGACGCCGAGCAACGCGACGGCACATATATAGTGGCCATATTGATTGAGCGACGCGATCGATCAATTTAGCCACGTTGAATGCCGTCGCGTCCCTCGGCGTCAGAAGTATAAACGAGCCTTAGTCCTTGCGGTGTTTTTTTTTTTTGAAAAGAGAACCTGTTAGTTAGGGAAGGTTTCGTATGCGTACGACCCAATGTAGTGATAACCGCCCATATCGATGCGCGTCGCGACGAATCGATTTAGGAACCTATCACTACGTCGCGTGCCCACTAAACGCTCTTTTAGCGTTGAATATTTTATTCGTTTCGTCAGACGACTCTCTTAAATAGTAATAAATAAACAAATAAATAAACAAACCCTGTGGTCCAAATGGAAGACTGAAACAGTGAAGACAAAACTCAATATTATCCAGCTGGCCATAGCGCCCTCATCCCATGCCGGAACCATCGGATGTTGGAACTTCTATAAAGGAATCGATATCTCCAGATAGAAGTTGTGCTGTTGGAAGTGTTCAATGAAGAGTAAGGGCTGGCTATGTGTCGCTAAATTTTTGTGCGGCTTTTGCTCATCAGCGTATGCGAGCAGTTCTAGGGAGGATTATCGGAATAGGCTTATGCCCGTCAAGAACTGGAGGTTACAGCTAATAACATTGGAGGAAACGAAACAAAGTACCAAACGTGCTGCAAAACAGACAATTATAAACGGCGGATATCAGGACCGGCTCACCGTAACCGCAGTGCGTGTCGCGCCGAGGCTTTTGCTGTCTGCGCCCTCCTAGATTAGGGATCGCGGCGGCGTTCACGTTTCGATCGACCTCTTGTAAGCCCGCGATGGCCTTCTCGCCAGGCGGGTCGTGGTGCAGTGGATAGCGAGGTTGGTTCATGCGAGGAATGTCGGGGGTTCGATCCTCCTACGTCGTGGCATTCTTGCATTTCAGTTGACTATCTGAGATCTGAAAGGTTTCGACGTCTACACAACATTGCGCGTTTTTTGCTTAGTTTCAGCCGTATGCGCTTCACCGTTCGAAGAGCGCAGAACCAGCCGCGGACTCCCCTTGAGCGACGTAAGGAAGTTTCATACATGCAGCTTGTATGGTACACACCCTGGATATGTTGGGTATAAGGCGTAGAGATAAGGTAAGAGTCAGAGACGCAGGCTTGATCGTGGGTATCTCTACCCACTACACCTTTGGGTTAGTTGTTGATGAATCCGGCCCCTGGAGTCCCTTCCCTAGCTTTGTTCTGCGACTGCACAAAGGACGTGTAATCCGACGCCTAAGGTTACGGTGAGCCGGTCCTGATATCCGCCATTTATAATTTTGTCTGCAAAACATACGGAACAATGGGTGCATTCGAAAAAAATATGTTGTAACGAAAGTGCTGTAGTGTACCATTTTCAAGACAAATTCGACATTTTTCTATTCAAATTAGGCACTTTTTAAGTACGAGATGTGTCCAGTTTGATTTGAAAAGTGTCCAACTTCACGTGCAAACCGCGAAAATGATGCATAATGGCAGACAGAAGACATAAGGCAGTCGAACACTCAGGTTAGCCCAAGGGCCTGTTTATACTTCGGGACAAGAGCGACTTGTCGCCCGTGCAAAATGTGCATATCGATTAAAACTAAGCGCGCGCCGCCGAAAAGTGTTCATACTCGAGCGCCGGCGCTGTCGCTCTTGTCGCTGCGCTCTCGTCGCTCCTGTCGCCCGTGCAAAACATACGAATCGATTAAAACAGAGCGCGCACCGCCAAAAAGTGTTCATACTCGAGCGCCGGCGTTGTCGCTCCAGCCGTTCTTGTCGCTCTAGTCGCTGCCGTTTTCCGCAGTTTATGAAGCATTTAGTACGGTACTTGGTAGTAACTGAAAAGGAAAAGAAGCGAATTACAACATATTCATCTGAAGGACACATCGTTAGAAAAGCGAATGAAATAACAACAGTTTGATCAGTTTCGGCTAGGAAGTTACAAAAAAAAAATGCCCTCCCTTAAGAAGATGAATTTGTCTTCTTTGTAAAGTAGTTCATTTCCAATCTGTCCGTTGTTATCTAGAAGACGAAAGATAGAATGGCTGCTTCTCTCTGACCAGGGCAGATCCGCGAATCGTCTACCTGATGCAGCGAGAGGTTGTACATTCATTCACCTGAAGATTTGAAAACTCCCTAGCTTTGAGTTTTGATTCGTATTTAAATACTCTGAAAGAGAGCATTGTGTCGTTAAACGCCTGCCTGTCAGGCGGAAATTATATTTGCTTCAGACCCGGGCTGCGCGGCGTTATGAAATCTAATCATATCGATTGGGCCCCGCAAACGATCGATATTGATAGCATTCGTAGCGCCGTGCCGCTCCGCATCGGAAGTATAAATCCCTCCTAAGCCAAGCTTTTCGCTTCACATTGAAGGCCTCAACCTTTGATCTCGTCAAGATACTCTGTTACAGCTCCAACAGTCACTTGTGCAGGAGACTGCCATGCGCTCCAAGATCGAGAAGGATGTGCGAGTAAAGTCTGATGAGATCACGACGCTGCAGCGAAGCATTGAGCAGTACGTCGTTCGTTTTATTCTTGGCAGGTCTAGATGCTCAAAGATACTAACGATTTTAGACTAACTGCAAGTTCTGCGGAGAATGCTGCCCTGCTATCCAAGGTACGCTCTGAGCTTTCAATGATGGAGACTGAGATGGAAGTGGCTCGAAAAGAGGTTGGTCTTTGAGGACGTTCTTGAGGTAGCTTTAGATTTTGTGTGAGTCTGCACGGCCGAAAAGGAACGAGTTCATGGTAGGACAAGCTAGTGCACACCTTCCTTCCCTCTATATCTACACGTTGTACTTTTCTAATCAGATATAGGTCAGATTTTGGACGAGCTTTCGAGTAGTTCAAGAATACCCTTTCAGAGGGACGTCGCTGTGCTTGAAAAGGAATCAGGACAAAATCAGCTTTCAGCTGTGTCGACACGGGTTCGGGAACTGGAAGAGAAGCTTGTAGAGAGCCAGAAAGCGATGTGGGTTGCAGAATTTCTTGCCGTTTTGGTTTGCATAAGTGCCTACTGATTCAGGGAGGAGGAGTGTAAGAAGAAGATGGGCGACTATGAAGCTCAAGACGCGAAACTTCAGGAAGAGTTGTCGGCGGCTAATGAGAAGAACGCGCAGGTCAGCCGCTTTCCCTTCCTTCGGCCACTTAAGGGTTAATAAGACTTTCCAAGAGTCGATCTAGGCTGATTCCATACCCGAGTAATCCCATCCTTTTTATGTGACGTTGAAGTGGTTGATGACCTTGTTCAGGTAGGTAGGCAAATATGCTCGAATCTCACGGTGTGCGTTGCGTGCGGGGAGCGCCAACGAACAGTGCACCATAGTCGTTGAGAAAAACATTCATTTGAAGAGTCTTAGGTGGATGTCCTGTTAATCTGCATGCGTTTCAAAAGTATGTATCCACTCGAAAACTTGCCCATATCTCGTTTCGCGTTCATTTCTGCAGGCCTGCACTAGCTGCACTAGATTCCCCGTTGTCGAAAATACGAGAATCAGACTTTTTTTGAAGAAAATTGGTTGAAAATTGGCGTTTCAAAAGTATGTATCCACTTGTGAAAAACAAACTTTTTACAAAATTTAAAAGTCGATCAAACCACCATTGTTTCTTATAACATCATGCATCGTATTCTTCATGTTTCTGACAAGATTCTAGATGATTTTGTCTTCGCTGGTCTCCCTTGTAATCAAAATCGCCACCACGTCATTGAACATTCACCTACTAGCGTAGACTCGTTGATCGACGATCCCCCACATGTTCTCCATTGGGTTTCTGTCAGGTGAACAGGCCGACCAGGCCGTTACTTGAATTTTGTGACGGTGGAGCCAATCTTTGGTTGAGCTAGACCCATGGACTACAGCGTTATCCTGCTACAGAACCTGTGTCTGATGTCTTCTGCCTCTTAAGAAAGGCATAAGGCTAGACTCCACTACATTTTGGCACACCAGACGGTCCATGCGACACGACAGAAGCCTAAGCTTCAGCATTCCGCTGTGAAGAAGATCACCACTGTCACTAGTGAACCGCCTCCAAAGTTGCGACGACTGGACTTCTCGCAGGTCTCTCAAGCAATGTCAGTGTCAACCGGGGACATCCAGATGAGATTTCTACCGTCGGTAGAGGTGAAAGAAATTTAATCTGGATGGTCTTCGATAGATACTGACATTGCAGGAGAGACCTGCGAGAAGCCCCCTCGTCTCAACTTTAGAGGCGGTTCATTAGTGACAGTGACTGGCTTCTTCAGAAGCGGAATGCTTGCTGAAGCTTAGGCTTCTGGTGTGTCGCATGGACAGTGTGGAGTGTCAAGGTGTAGTGGAGTCTAATCTGCCTTTCTTAAGAGGCAGAAGATGTTAGACACATGTTCTGCTGCAGGATAACGCTGCAGTCGTTGGGTCTAGCTCGACGATAGATTGGCTCCACCGTCACAAAATTCAAGTAACGGACTGGCCGGCCTGTTCACCTGACAGAAACCCAATGGAGAACATGTGGGGGATCGTCGATCGACGAGTCTTCGCGAGTAGCCGACAGTTCAATGACGTGGTGGCGATTTTGATTACAAGGGACACTAGCGAAGACAAAATCATCTAGAACCTTGTCAATAGCATGAATAATACGATGCATGATGTTATAAGAAATAATGGTGGTCCGATCGACTTTCGAATCTAGTAAAAAGTTGGTTTTTCACAAGTGGATACATAATTTTGAAACACCATTTTTCGACCAAATTTCTTCAAAAAAGTCTGATTCTCGTGTGAGACGAAAAAAAAGTTCGTGAAAGCGAGTGGCTACCTATTTTCGACTACGAGGAATCTAGTGGAGCTAGTGCGGGCCTACAGAAATAGACAGGAAACAAGATATTGGAAATTTTGGAGTGGATACATACTTTTGATACGTACTGCACTTTATAAGCGAAGTGGTGTTGAAATATGTATGTAATATCTCCTAAGACCGTAGGATTCAGCCTCTCCGTACAGGTTCCGTTCCAAAGACCTCATCTTTGGAAATAGTAACTGAAAGCTCTTTGCATCACGGAAAAGAAGCGCATTCGAACATATTTGTCTGAAGAGACACCGTTAGAAAAGGGAATGAAATAACAACAGTTTGGTCTGTCTCGGATAGGAAATTACAAAAAATGCCCTACCTTAAGGTAGATGAATTTGTCCTCTTTCTAAAGAAGTTCATTTCCAATTTGTCCGTTGTTATCTAAAAACGGAATGGAATGTCTGCTTCTCTCTGGCCAGGGTAGATCCACGAATTGTGTACCTGATGTAATGATTGTAGATTCTTATACGACAAGATTTGACAACTACCTAGCCTCGAGTTTTGATTCGTATCTAAATACTCTGAAAGAGAGCATTGTGTCGTTAAACACCTGCCTGTCAGCCGGGAATTATACTTCAGACGCCGGGAGGCGCGGTATTATGAAATCTACCCGTATCGATTGGGCGCCGCAATCGATCGATATTGATAGCATTCGTAGCGCCGCGCCGCTCCGCATCGGAAGTATAAATTCCTCCTAAGCCAAGCTTTTCGCTTCATTTTGGAAGATCTCAACCTTTGATCTCGTCAAGATACCCTGTTACAGCTCCAACAGTCGCTTGTGCAGGAGACAACCATGCGCTCCAAGATGGAGAAGGATGTGCGGGTAAAGTCGGATGAGATCACGACGCTGCAGCGAAGCATTGAGCAGTACGTCGTTCGTTTAATTCTTGGCAGGTCTAGGTGCTCAAAGATGCTAACGATTTTAGACTAACTGCAAGTTCTGCGGAGAATGCTGCCCTGCTATTCAAGGTGCGCTCTGAGCTTTCAACGATGGAGGCTGAGATGGAAGCGGCTCGAAAAGAGGTTGGTCTTTGAGGACTCTTGAGGTAGCTTTAGATCTTGATTGAGTCTGCTCGGCCGAAAAGGAAACGAGTTCATGGTACGACATCGATAAGCTAAGGCACACCTTCCTCCCCTCTATGTCTACACGTTGCACTTCTCTAATCGGATATAGGTTAGATTTTGGCCGAGCTTACGAGTTGTTCAAGAACACCTTTTCAGAGAGACGCCGCTATGCTTGAAAAGGAATCAGGACAAAATGAACTGGCAGCTTTGTCGACGCGGATTCGGGAACTGGAAGAGAAGCTTGTAGAGAGCCAGAAAGCGATGTGAGTTGTAGAATTTCTTGCTATAGCGTTTGCGTGAGTGCTTACTGATTCAGGGACGAGGAGTGTAAGAGAAAGATGGACGACTATGAAGCTCACGACGCAAAACTTCAAGAAGAGTTGTCTGCCGCTAATGAGAAGAACGCGCAGGTCAGCCGCTTTCCCTTCCTTCGGCCACTTAAGGGTTAATAAGGCTTTCCAAGAGTCGATCTAGGCTGATTCCATACCCGAGTAGTCCCATCCTTTTTATGTGACATTGGAGTTGATGACCTTGTCCAGGTGCGAGATTTGGCCAAGGTAGGAGACACATTAAAGCAACGCTGTGATGTTTAAGAGAGCGTTTACTGTGCACGCGACGAGCGACGCGATTTAATGATAGGTTCCCATATCGATTCATCGCGTCGCGCGATCGATATGGGAGGCTTTCATAACACCGCGTGCACACTAAGCGATCCCTAAAGACTAAGTTACACTTCGGCTACGCGTCGACGAAGTATAACATAGGCCTAAGGGCGCTGTTCATACTTCGCGACGTTAGCGACGGGAGCGACTTGTCCTTAGGGCAAATCATACGTATCGATTTTTGCTTGGCATTGCTCCCGTCGCGAAATATGAACAGGTTCTAAATGATTTCTAGAGTGGGAGTGCACCATATTTAGAAAACCGTGATTGTTTGCCATAGCGTAGTCTTTCATATTTCGCGACGGGAGCGACTGGTCGGCCAGGTATATCATACGTATCGATTTTTTTGGGCAATCGCTCTGCAAAAACCGATATGTATGATTTTCCTGGCCAACCAATCGCTCTCGTCGCGAAGTAAGAAGAGGATCAGTTTATTCTGCGATGCGGCGCACTGGTTATTGTGCCAAAGATTTCCTTCAAATGAGGGATATTGGAGGCAAACTGTAAATGCGATGCGACTCCGCTAGGCTGCGCGTAAAATCGATATTGATCGATTAGGTTGTCGCGCCGAGAGGCGGCACAAGTACAAACTACGCCTAGTCCGCCATAGATCTGGTCCGCGCGTTCACTACTTATACATGTGGTATAGCTTTTTTACTGCTCCCTAAGCGGTACGGTAAAGTAAGTGTAGCCAGTATCGATTAAGTAACGCGAAGAATCAATATCGATGGTTTCGGGCACTGCCACGCTGCGCTGCGCATCTGCTGAAGTTCAAAAACACCCCTACTTACTTCCAGTTGACTACTTTCCAGTTGTCCAGCGAGTTGAAACTGAACGTAGATGAGCTGGCGCGGGTCAGCCAACAACTCGAAGAAACGAAATCCCATGCCGATGAGTAAGTTTGCTTCGTAATTTTTGAATTTTCTGGGATTTCTCTAAATTTCCAAGCATTTTTTTAGTGCAACGCAGATCAAGGAGGATTTGGAGCGGCTTCAGAGCCAGCTCAAACAGCTAGAAGAGGAGCTTACGCGTGTCACTTCTGAGAAGGACGAGCTGGTAAGTCTAATAGGTATTCTAGAGGTCAGGGGTGTGAGCTATCGACCTCTATCGGCGTATTCCAGCTGAAAACCCTCAGCTCGGCTCAGCTCAAAGAAGGCGAGACGGTTCAGGTGCTCAACAAGGAACTGGCAGCGGCGACTAGTTTGAATGCGGAATATCTGAAGGAGAAGGAGAGGTAGAATCTGTCCAGAATCTGTCCGCACTATCTCTTACGTGCTTTTCAGCCTCTGAGGTGTGTTTACAGGCTGCTTGCTGATATAGAGCAACTGTCGGCTAAACTCTCTTCGGGACTGCAGTCTGAACAGGCCGCCAAAGAGGAAATCTCCAGTGCGAGAGCTCAAATAGATCAGCTGTCAAAGGAGGTTTGTCGCTTTCGTAGAGATTTCCACATATTTTCACATCCGCAGAGCTTCTATTTCAGAAGCAAGCTTTGGCTGGCCAGCTAGCGATGGCTTTGCGGGAAGAGGCGGATGTGAAAGAGAAATTAATCACTCTTCAGCAAGAAAAGGTTTGATCTCATATTTAAGAAGTTTTTTGCCGAAAAAATATCCCTTTTTATGTGTTGGTACTTTGCCCGCAGGTGAACTTCCAATTTTGTCGTGTTAGGGGGTGTAAACATGGTACAAGGTTTCTCACATGAAATCTGCCCGACCAAGCGTCTTAATCGCAGTTTATACTTGCGCAAGCAGCACGATTACGTATAGATATTGACTTTTCGCGTCTCCCGGCGTGTTTACTCTTCGCCGCCGTAATACACTTCATTTGACGGGGTTTTGGGTTACTGTATTCGGCGAGTCGTCGCGCCGTAGAATGATCGCGGCACATCAACGGCTGAGCATCGTGGCAATCGCTTCAAGCTGTGGCCTGAGCATATACCATGTTCGTGTCAAATTGGTCACTCAGGCAGGTGAACCAAACAAGAAAGAAAAGAAAGTTATACAACGTTTTCATTGAACAAAAATTATTCGACTTGGAGAGTCTCTAGGTTGATGTGTCTAAAACCTCAATTTCGATTTCATTTCGTTTTTCTTCGTTTTGATTTCAAAGACGTTCACTTTGATTTCAGAAGCGTCAAGCTTGTTTAGAAGAGTGTCCATCTTCACGAGAAAATAGGTATAAATACCCTTGCGACCATTCTTGCGGTTCTAACGTTAGTATAGCTTCATCCTCACATGAGAAAGATAAGCTCGTTCATCGTAGTTGCTCTGATATCAGTGGGCCATGAAGGACGATTCTGCAGACATCGTTTTTTATTTCTTAGACAGTCGTGGTCCTCTTTCCACCTAGGTAGGAAACTTCTCTGCTGTTCAGGTAATGACAAAAGAGAATCGCAAATCGCAGCTACTAAGCCCTTCTACTAGGAGAAGCCCTGTAGTTGGCGCATTATTGCATCATTTTTTGAATTTTTGTTCATGTGTATGTTATTTACCGCATTCAAATATTATACAGGGTGGCTGAAAAGTTCGGGCAATTTTTCAAAGTATTTCAGCAGTACGAAAAAACTACATAAACGCCAAAGATTTACAAACAAAAATAACAGAAACTTCATTAGATCAACAACAACATAATACAACAGGAAAATTCACAACAAGTGCTCAAAATTTCCTCCTTTGGCTTCAATACATTTTCGCATTCGTTTTGGGAAGTCGCTGATGATGGTCGCACACTGCTCCGCTGTAATCTCGTCCCAGGATCTCAACAACGCCGATTTCAGCTGCTCAACGGTGGCGTATCTTGTAGTGGAGATCTTCTGCTCCATGATCGACCACACAGAATAATCCATCGGGTTGAGATCAGGCGAGTTGGATGGCCAGATGTCCCTGCTCCAAAACCCTGGGAAGAGCTCCTCGCAAACGGCGATCGTGGATTTGGCGGAATGCGCTGGTGCCCAGTCCTGCTGAAGAGAAAATCCGGTTTCGCCAAAATGGCTCGTCGCCCACGGCTCCAGTACGTCGCGGAGGACATATTGCTGGTAGCTGGCAGCGTTAATTTTGACGTTCTGCTCCATGAAGACCAGCGGCGTCTTTCCGGTAGCGCATATTCCAGCCCACACCATCACCGAGGCTGGAAAATGGCGGCGGCTGATGGTCCTTGCGGCCGACGTCTTCTGCTGACCCTTCTTAAGCAGCTGCCGGCGATTCTGATGGTTGTGAACCGGCTGGACCGTGAAGATCTTCTCGTCGGTGAACAGCACCTTCGACAAGCGACCATCGCCGACCAGCTGACGCATTCGCCTGCATTTCCTCAACCTCTCAGCTTTCATCGCGTCGTTGAGGAAGTGAATACGAGGTACTTTGTAGCTAAATAATCCCAGCTTCCTCCTGGCAATATGCTGGACTCGTTCCCTACTGATCCCGAGATCCGTAGCCACCTTGTTCATCGATACCTCAGAATTCCGGCTAATGCGACAACGAACCTTGTTGATGTTCTCCGGTGTTGTCGCAGTGGTGGGACGGCCGCTGCGGGGACGGTCCGAGGTCCCGCCAGTCTCCTTGTAGCGTCTTACAATCTTGTAGACGGTCCTTTGTTTGAAGCCGGTTGTTCGAACTATGTCCGCGGTCCTCATTCCCGTCTTGTGCAGCTCGACGACGGTGATACGCTCACTTTCACGAGACATAACGCAAGCACAACTGAAAACGAGAGAACTGGAGCAACAGATTCTAGATCAAAATTGCGCGAGGAATACAACGGAAACAACAGAAATAACAAAAAACCTCAATTTCAAGGCCAAAAGTAGCGCCGCAAAAAATTGCCCGAACTTTTCAGCCACCCTGTATATTAATTTCTTCACACTGAGATGTATCACTCCTGCACTTAGGATATGGAGAATTAATTTCCTATGGGGGAATCTAGGAAATCTAGAGGAAGCGAGTGAAGCTTGTGCTCGCTTACTGCTTGGTTTATACGTCGATGCCGAGCGACACGATTCAATTTCATCACTATAGATGTCCATGCGTCTGTAGGCGTAGTAAGTATAGACGGTGCTTAAGTGTGATTGGATATAAGCTCAGGTGGTTCGAGGTCTTCCATTTTCTCAAGCTTGCCAGAAAGTGATTTCCACATTCACCAGGAATCTCGCCATACTATTAGGTTGGTGCATAAGCTCTCGGACATTTGTGGATGAAATATTTATTGTCACAACATCCGAACAACAATATCAAATGATTTGAAGTGACCACCCTTTACATCAATTGTCTTTCGCTAACGTGTTGGTAAGTCATGGATGCCTTTTCTCCCAAACGTGGCCGGTTGTGATTCGAAAAATGTGAGCAGTGCCTCCTTGACATCCTCTCGGTTCCTAAATTGCTGACCGTCCAAATAGCGTCGAAGGCTTGAAAGCAAATGATAGTCAGAAGGAGCGAGATCTGGTGAGTAAGGTGGATGTGGAAGAACGGTCCATCCGTAGTCCGCCAACTCAGCCGCCGTCGCTCTAGCAATATGCGGTCTAGCGTTGTCGTGTTGAAAATACACCTTCACCTGCTCTCCTCGTGTGGTTTGAAGGTGGCCCTCAACTTCCTCAGTTGGTTGACGTAAACCTCTGCCGTCACTGCTATCCCTTCGTCCAGCAGCTCCCAGTATTCTACGCCAAGAACGCTCCACCAAATGCATAGCATCACCTTTTTCACGTGAAGGTCGGGTTTCGGAACGTCCTCTGCCTCTCCAGTTGCGTCAACCCACTGTGCACGCCGGTGATAATTAGAGTAGAGTATCCACTTCTCATCCCCGGTGACAAGGTTGTCCAGCCATCCGTGGGGACGTCTGAGGGTGAGGAGAGACAGAGCGATATCGGCTCTGCGATCCATGTCATGTTGTGTCGAGTCCTGAAGTACCCAGCGACACAATTTTTGCCCCTTGCCAATCGACTTCATGCCTCGAACGACTGTTGAGTGACTGACACCAAGAGTGCCTGATAGTTCGCGAGTGGTTTGGTATGGGTCCGCTTCCACTCTACTTCGGAGGCCATCCAAATCCAGTGTCATCGGGCGCCCTTCTCGTTCATTACCTTCAACGGAGAATTCACCAACTGCAAACTTCGAGAACCACTGCTACACAGTACTTCGAGCAGGAGCACTCTCGTTGTAAACATGCTTCAGGCGACGATACGATTCGTCTGCATTGCGGCCAGATTGGTGCAGGAATAACATGACGTGCCGAATATGCGTCTCAGTTGGGATGAATTGCTTAGCCATAATAGCTGACGTTAACAACGCAGAAGTAAGTGTTAGGAACAGTTTTGCAGCCCTTTCCTTTCTCTATCGATCGATCATTCACACGTGGATACATGTGAAAAATTTGGCGGGAAAATGCGCCTTCAATTCAGGAGGGATCAAATGTCCGAGAAGTTATGCACCAACCTAATATATTGGTTGCCATGCTCCGCACTTTGATAGTTGAACCAAACTAGTTTACCAGAAAAGTAATTTTAATTTTAATTCAACCTGTTATATTGCATTACACGATCGTTTTGTGATTTTAGTCCACTGCAGCGACTTTTTCGATCCTTATACCACTCAGGTTGTTGCTGGGTTTTTGTTTTATAAGAAGCTTGAAGTGCAGTTGAAAAAATAATAATCAGTGGTTGTTAAGGAAGTCATGCACGGTCAGCATGAAAACGAGCTGAAGTTGGTGCGAACAGAGTTGTTGCAGCAGGTCGCATCATCATCAACGCCGTCGGAACAGGTGAGCGGCTGCGATCAAAACTCTAGCATCAGCGGAACTCGAACCCACACCCCCTGCTTTCCGTATAGGATGCTACGCCGTTGCACCACCAGCGCGCCATGCAAGTCATTTTCTTGAATCCTCAAGTGGCGTAGCAGTAAGTAGTAGTTCATGAGGCCTGTAGGAAAGCAAAATTCATCTCCTCCTTTTGGCGCTTGGTCGTTTGCTTGTTGGTTAAAAAGTGGAAGGAGATGAAGAATGGGTGAGAGATGGCCTAACCGACCATTTATGCCCGATTTCCCGCCAAACTATCGATTTATCGCCTCGCAAACGTGTTCTGACACAAGCTGTGTAACTGCTTCAATAAGTGCTGACTATTCAGATGAAGAACGAGCTGACAGAAGCGCTGACCAGATCCAAAGCTGCGGCAGAGGCGAAGGTTTCACTTGAGAACGAGCTGAAGAAGTTACGAGAAGAACTGGACGAAAAGCAGAGAGAAGTATGTTGCTTCATCAGCTTTGAATGCGGATGGGCTCTTCAGTTGAAGGCCTTGGGCATTTCAACGCTGGTTTCGGCGCAGCCTAGTTTTTTTTAAAGTTCAGGTTAAATCTAAGACGGGATTTTTACTTCAGTGTCCGGGCAGCGCGGGGTTATGAGGGCTAAAAATATCGATTAGGCGACGCCAGACAATCGATATTGTTAGCAGGCAACTAAATTCCGTCTAAAGGTGTTAACCTAACTAGAATTTTGAGCAGGTTTTTTAAAATGATTTCTAGAACAATAGAAATGGTTCCGTGGGTAGATTTCTCATTCTTATGTCAAATGAATCTATCCTAGTCCGGGGCCACATAACTAAAACGTATGTAAAAACTCGAATTGGGACTTACCGACCGACTTCTACGGAGCACGATAGAACCTAAAACAAAGGAAAAAACGAACGGATAAATAAAAAAATAAAATCGCCGCGGTTTGACAACCGTATCGGCGGGCAAAGAGCGGCGACGCAATGGAGTCGTGCCGCGTGCTAACCACCGCTTGACATGTTAGAACCAGGATATAACATCGGAAGGAGGGCACATAACGCCACCTAGCGCGTGCTGACCGCCGCCTGACATGTTATAACCAGGATCTAACATGGTGAGGAGGGCACATAACTTCACCCGCCTACCACCGCGGCGAAAACATTTTTTTTCGTTTTTTTTTGCTCGTGAATTTTTCTGGTTTAGGTTTTATCGTGCTCCGTAGGAGTCGCTCGGTAGGTCCCAAGTCGATTTTTACATACTCTTTACTTATGTGGCCCCCCGGACTAGGATAGATCCGAAGTGCCTGCCTCTCCGAATGGTGGTTGTATAATAGCTTACTACCTACCACCCGGTTGCGCCCGTTAATCTCGTCCAAATAGGAGGATTACAAAGGTTTTACGAGAACAAACACAACTGTGGTCATCAGCCTAATCCTCACAAATATGGCTCGTTAAGATAACGTCCCTCCGGTTAGTTGAAGCGAATGCAAGTGTGGTGGTGTCCGAGGCGAGGCAGAAGATGTGAGTTGAAGCCTGTTCTTCCTTCTTGTGCACTGAACAGACTGTTGAGAACGAAGCTCAGGGATATTTACAACGAACTGGAACGAGACTGGCAGAACAAACAACTACGGCTTTGTGAGAAAATCGACCAGCTGAGCATGGAGCTGGAACAGGCGAAGAGTCGGACTCAAAACGAGGAGATCGAGGCGCTGAAAGTAGAGGTGAACTGCTCAGATTCGATTTTCCATAGGTCTTTCATGATGTTGTCCAATTATGATGGATATGAACTTGATGAGCTGTTGACCAAGATTGTTACTGGCTATTCCGGCGGATGTTTCGGCAGTTTTGCCTTCTTCGAAGCCTGGAAAAATCGGAAATATTCCCGATGCCACTCGCGCAGACATTTTATCCAATATAGTAGTTTACATAGAGAAAACAAGCAGAATCAGTGATAGGAGTTTAAAAAGACGACTGACCGTAAAGGTTGTTGCCGCCGAGCACCACTATTTGACCGCATCTGGAAGTAACGTGGTAAATGAGCTCCAGCCTGGGACCAGCCGACTTAAATACCTCAGCAGATTGAAACCCGCAGAGATCTAAGAAGAGCGCATGTTCTTGAGTTGCCGTTAGACGCTCCTCCTTCCGTTTGACCCCAGGGTTCCTACCTGTGATCCAGAGCAGAGCAGGTGTCCACGTCGATCCTACACTGAGAAAGTGACATCTCGGCACGCAGGACACTTGAGGCGCACTGGATCATAGCTAGGAATTCTGGTGACTACCGGAAAGAGGAGCGTCTACCGGTGACCCAAGAACATGCGGTCTTCTTAGATCTCTGCGGGTTCCAATCTGCTGGGGTATCTAAGTCGGGTGGTCCCAGGCTGGAGCTCATTTACCACGTTATTTCCAGCTGCGCTTGAATGGCGGTCCTCGATGGCAGCCACCTGTAGGGTCAGTCGCCCTTTGCAGCTTCCATAACTGATTCTGCTTCTGTTCTCTAAGAATTTACGGTGTTGGATGAAATGCTGCTTGAGCGAATGGCGTCGGGTATTTTCGACTTTTCCAGGCTCCGAAGGAGGCAGAACTGCCGAAACTTCAGCTGGAATAAAGCTGTTAACCATCTTGGTCAATAGCTTATCAAGCTTACGTCATAACTGGTAGAGGTGAGCGTTTGACCTATTGAGCTCTGGGTTCCAGTTTTACTCGTAATTCGCCGACTTCCAGCTCGCCTTCACGAAGTCGATAATAGCAGACCAAAGGAGAAAAGAAGTGAAGCTACAGCAAGAGATTGAAGCTCTCAAGACGTTCTCAACTGACTCGTACGTTCACTTTTACATTTGAAAGTTTTTTTAGGCGTTGTTTGGAGACCTTATAAGGAGCTCATCATATCGACTACGTGTTCAGGATAGTGGTCGATGCCAGACGTCTTTCGCATGGAAATCGCGACGTTAAACCCAGGATGTACTGTGATATCTGTGAAGAGTTTGACAAGCACGAAACTGAGGTACGTTTTCAGTATGAGTATCGATTTTTCGAGACGAGCAATGGGCGGTCACAGCTGTTCTGAAGGTTTACCCAATGGTTTTGAGAACGCAGCTTGAAGCCTTTGTGTAGTACCTAAACAGTGTCAGGTCCCGTGTATACTCCAATCACCATGCGGCCTAAGGCCCCGTTTAGACTTCGACGCCAGCGACGCGACGCCACGTATTGTGGCCATATTGATCGGGCGACGCGATCGATCAATTTGGCCACAACGCGTAGCGTCGTGTCGCTCGGCGTCGAAGTATAAACGGGGCCTAATCGATATGGGTAATTCTGATTATGACGCCCCGCTCGGCGAATGGAGTATAAACGAGACCGTAGTCGTGACAGTTACGCTTTGAGTGTTTAGGGGTTTACAGGACTCGTTGCTCTATTGTTGGAGTGCGGCGTTTTGGACGTTTCACTAGCATACACCACATACGTTCTAGGATTGCCCGAAACAAGAAGGTCAAGATGAAGTGGTACCGGAGAGAAAGAAAAAGGCACCACCACCGGCTCGAGAGTACTGCGATTACTGTGAAGGTGAGTTGAGCTGTGAGTGTACTCTTACAGAAGCGTTAGTCCTTGTTTAATCTTGCGCCGCTGCGCGGCGCGGCGCGATGGTCGGGATAGATATCGACCCGGCAGCGCGAAAAATCGATATCTATGGCGATCGTGGTGCCGTGCCGCGTGGCGGCGCAAGTATAAACTGAGGCTTAGACAAACTGTTTATGTTGTTTATGGTTTATTACATAAACGGAAATAAAAGCAAATAAAGTCCAAGTCTTGTTCTTCCTTATTTGTTTGTGATCGCTGTTCCCTTTTATAAGCATGATCCGCCGATGGTGAGTTTGAGAGTATAATGCTAAATTTATCGTCTTGGCATTTTATAGATCAATCAGAAAGGTTTCGAAATCAAAGCGGGCGTTTTGGAAAAGTCAAAATAGAATTTGCATCTATCCTAGTCCGGGGAGGGCCACATAACTAAAAACCTGGCAACAAAATGATTTAGTACTTACCGAGCGGCTCCTAGAGAACGAAACCTAACCTGAAAGAAACCAAAAACGGATGAGCAAACAAAAAAAAACGCCGCCGTTTACAACCGTCTCGGCGGGCAAAGAGCGACGGAATAGAGTCATGCCGCGTGCAGACCACCGCTTGACATGTTATAACCAGGATCTAACGTGGTGGGGAGGGAGCATGAAGCCGCATGCCGCGTGCTGACCGCCGGCTGACATGTTATAACCTGGATCTAACATGGTGAAGAGGGCACACAACTTTGCCTGCTTACAATTGCGACGAAAACAAATGTATTTTTCTCGTGAATTTTTCTAGTTTAGGTCCTATTTTGTTCTACAGGAGCCGCTCGATAAGTCTCATGTCGATTTATTACATGCTTTTTAGTTATGCGCTCCCCCCCCCCCCCCGAGTAGGACAGATCCGAATTTTTAATCGAGGTTTTCCTTCAAAAATTCGATTGTGCAAAGGTTTCAATAAATGATTACAGTGTTTGAATAGTTTCTTCTGGAGCAAGGTGTTCTTAAGGCCGCCACAGACTTCTGCGGCGCCGCTCGGCGGCGAGCTCTGCGTCTCTGCCCTATGGTTAAGCATAGAGCAGCGGCGCCGCAGAAGTCTGTGGCGGCCTTTAGGCGTTTCGTGAATTTAGGAGAACATTTTTGTTAATCCGGTCTGGGTTCTGTTTCATCAGAGTGGTTGTCCAATTTTTCGTTCCGATTCTTATTTGGGCGGTTGTAAACGCTTTTTAAGGGCCTGTTCATACTTGGCGACGCGAGCTGTGGACGCGATTGTTCGACCGGGAAAATCATACGTATCGATTTTTGTCGGGCAACCGCTCGGCAAAAATCGATATGTATGATTTCCCCTGTAGACCAATCACGCTCGTCGCTGCCATCGCGAAGTACGAACCGGCTCCAACTGCGCTGTAAACCTCGGATTCATGTTTGAACGATGGTAACTCTGAATATGTTAATAAGTTCTCTTTTACCCCACATAGCTCACACAGTTTAAAAAAAAAACATTTTCGCGTCAAAGTGGGCACCTTGCAACGAACTTGATGCTTCTGAAATCAAAGTGTGCGAAAGAGAGCTTCTAAAGGTTTAAACTACAGACTTTCCAAGATGATTAGAATGACTTTTTATTCCAAGAGAATTCGGTATAACTTTCTTTGATTGTTTCCAGTGCAGTTGCAAGAGCGAATGAGAGCAATAATTCTATGAAATTTTATTTTTTTTTTGAAAAAAAATTGAAAAAAATTGAGGCAACAATCATATAGTCTTCGAAGAGACGAGATCGCGCCATGCACTGGAAAGGCTCGTCACGATTCTTATTTGATTGATGGTGCAAATACTCAAAAAGCATTAAAGTGAGGATGTGTGTGTGTGTTCTTTAGGATTGTTTCTGGTGTATGGTTTACAGGTTAGAAGCTCCATGCAAGCAGAAAGTTGCTATCAATCGAATAAAAATTGCGACATTTTCGACAAGGCCATGCGCAATCTATTTTTTTAGCGCTAAAAATGGCCGCGTTCCTCCTCTCTAAAACAAGCTTTAAACCATTTTTTTTTCGAAAAATAGGAAAATTCCAAACAATGTGTTCTATTATTGGGTAAATCAGTTTAAACTTGAATGCAATCATACTAAAAAATTTTCTTAAACAAAAAGTTATTCTTACCTTCTTGGCGAGAGAGGTTCTCTAGTTCGACCTTCAAGAAGGTCTTTTTGGTATGGAGATTATTCAGTTTGATTTGGTAACCGTTAACCTTAGTTTATACTTCCGCTGCCACGCGGCGCGTCACGATGATCGTCGGTGTTATCGATTTTTCGCGCCGCCCGATTGATATCTTTTCCGACTGTTGTGCTGCGCCGCCCAGCTGCGCAGCTGTAAACAGGGAATCAGGCTTACTTAGAAGTGTCCAGTTTGAAGTGAAAATGGTATATATTAAACTTCTTAGAAAGATTTTGTTGTTTTATTTTCGTCTTCAGCCTCTACGTATGTCTATGTTGTACGTCAACAAATAAATAAACAACAGTCTTCGTTGCGACAGGTTTTCTCAAGGGCCCGTTCATACTTAGCGACAAGAGCGACTCGTACCCTGTGCAAAGCATGCATATCGATTAAAACCGAGCGTGCGCCGCGAAAAGTGTTTATACTTGAGCGCCGGCGCTGTCGCTCCAGTCGATCCAGTCGCTGCTGTCGCCTGTTTATACTTCCGCGCGCTGCGCTGTCGTCGCTCCCGTCGCCCGTGCAAAACGTGCATATCGATTAAAACCGAGCGTGCACTGCCGAAAAGTGTTCATACTCGAGCGCCGGCGCTGTCGCTCCAGTCGCTGCTGTCGTGAAGTATGAGCAGGACCTAAAGCTTTTCCAGTTGCTTTGGAAGGTGTAGATTTTAAAAGGTGCTGGGTTGACAAACAACAAACGAAAAGACGACGAGACAAATGTCGTTAGGGTTAAGGCCCCCGCAGACTTTTGCGGCGTCGCGGCTGCCCTATGCTTAACCATAGGGCAGAGACGCAGAGCTCGCCTCCAGCGGCGCCGCCAGCGGCACCGTCGGCGTCGCTGGCGGAAATGACTTGAATCATTCCACCCGGCGGCGCCGCTCCAGCGTCTATCTGTCTGCGCTCTGCGCTCTGCCCTTTCGCGGCGGGATCCAGAGCGGAGAAGACGGTCGATGCGGGCGCGCGACCGTCATCGGGGCGCGCTATTGTTAAGCACCAGTCGGTCCCGACTAGAAACAGTACAGTACCTCGCCGTCACCGCTCCCACTGATGATGAGTCAAGCCGCTGAGCTCGGCGGCGCCGCAGAAGTCTGTGGCGGCCTTTAATGCCAAGGTTTCGATGGAATCAGAACGGCTCGAACTTTCAGTGTTTGGCCACGACACATTCAACTGCACGACGCATGAGAACAAGAAGAAGAAAAAGGACTACACCTTCTGAACATACTTGTATTTACCAGTAGATTAGTATTGTTTTTATGTTTCACATAGAATCTTGTATAGATTTTCTTCGTTTTGCTCTTCAGTACCGCGCGTTCGGTACTGAAGAAAAAGTAGAATTAGGCTTTGTAAATGCGGCTACAATTCGCCAGGGTGTGTTACGTTTAAGCGCGTAGACAGGCTACTCTATGTCGTTCTAGTACCTCATTGTAAAGTCAATAAGTATGATCTACTTAGCATCCCCCGCATGTTTCACTTATCAGAGCATCCCGGTGATTTCAGCAAGCACCTTTCATGAGATTTGTACTCGGTTATTTCAGATCAAGATGCCTTACGTGATTATTTTTCGCAGCTGTTGTATAATATGTGACCGTTTTAGTGCTTGTGATTCGTTACGTATCTCGTTTGTAAAGAGTGCTGTGGTAATGTATTTTGTGAAGAAAAATCAGTAAAGTAATCGACATTGTACTTCTGTGAGTTTTTTTCTTCGGTAAATGGTTACGACCTCCAATTTTCATTCTTAGCAGGAAGTGCCTTGGACTTGTTATACACACCTCATACTTTCGTCGAGGAGCGATGGGCACCTCATATTTTTGTCGAAGAGCTGATGAAAGCTATCAATATCGATCGCCTGCGCCGCCCAATCGATACTGGTAGATTTCTCAATTCTACGTCGACCGCCGTCTGAAGTATAAATCCCCCGGCCCCGTTTATACTTCCGTCGCCGAGAATGTGGTCACCATACGTGCCGTCGCGTCGCTCAGCGTCGAAGTATAAACGGGCCATCACGACGGCGACGCATAGGTCTATGTATACTCCCGCTGATACTCCGGTGGCATGTTCGCGATGCTGTGCACAGCCGCAGGCAATGTGGGTGTGGCGGGTTGCAACGAGTGGCCAAGTGCAGGGTCCTGGCACGATTCGTGGCTGCCCGCGGGAGTATACCGTAGGTCATAGATGCGTTGCGGCGCCATTGTGCTAACTAGTGAGATACAAAACGGAAGCGACAGCGGCCGCGCGCGGCGGCGCTTGGCGCGTTGCCAGCTCTGTCGGCCGATGACGGGCTAGTTCGCCCCCGAGCAGAAGCATGCGAGTCATCGGAAAAGGCAGATTCCAGAGATGAAAAGGGCGGTGGCGGCACCTTACTGCTACCTTGAGCTCTCGTGCATTTCATGCGTTTGCCCAGGAAGGAAAGGCTTCGAGCGAGGCGGAAAGGAGGAGGGGAAGGGAACGTAACCGGATTTGGGGTTATGAAACTTAAGAAATTACGGTACTAAGCGAAATTTGATACAAGGTTCTGTAAGCGACCTTCGCCAATGGGCTACTGGCACGGAACTCTGGGGCGAGCAAGGAAGGTGACAGGTAGCTTCATAAATCATTAATAGCTACAAAATTCGATAATATATAATATTTTATTATGCCTGCTCTTAATTTGCTCTAGTACTTTGAACTGAAACTCCAAATGCTTAGGAAACATAGACTTCCTATCTTAAAGTATACATGGTGATGTCCCCCATCTGGCTTTGTTTATGTTATTGTTACTAACGCCGCACATGATATTTTTTTATGGTTACTGCGTGTTTATTTTTTTGTTTGTTGTGTTCAAGCACACTTTTGGTGCATTTAAATAAATAAAATAAATATAATATATTTAGATAATAGGCGTGAAGTTAAACGCAGTAATGGAGTAGACTGTTGTAACTTTGCAGATTTCAACATGACGCTAAGCAGATTCGACAGTGAAGGAGCGTCACGATCCAGTCATTGGGTTAGCTTCTTCGCCGTTGATTTGGGGAAGAAGACAAAAACAGCATTCCTGTGTTTTGTGCAACCATAACAGTATCCAATGTTGATGTCATATCTTCCTCAATTGGGTGTTCTGTTAAACACACTTAAGTAGCCTTAATAGCATGCCACTCTAGGCCATGCACTGTATGTATTGGACACAAGTTTCACGATAATATCTCGAGTTGAACGTTCCTTTAGAAGTGAAGCGGGTAAATGGACACGAACAAAGTTTAGCTTCCTTGATATGTGGTATTTTGCTCAGCTAAGTCATTTCACTAACGCCGTGGTCTGTTTTATAGTGGATCGGCTGCCTTTCATGCCTTCCTACAATCCAGATGCCAGTAGGAAGAAGCATGCCGACGTGGTCCAATGCGAAAATTGCGGCAGGGTGACAGAGCTGGCAACGTGCCAGGCAGCGCCGCGCGCGACCGCTGTCGCTCCCGGTTTCGTATCTTTAAATGCGGTCCGGGAAGACAGCCTTCCGTGGGGCACTGCATAAGGAAATATTAGGTCTTTGAATTGACGTTGCGAAGAAAACAAGAATGTGCTGTGTATGCTTTTTCCGCCCTTTATTTGATATGCTCCGATATTATGAATACAGGGTGTCTCAAAAAATTGTATACACAGTTTGAAAGGCGATAACCTTGCCCTAGTAAAGGTACTGAAGATGGTAAATGTTTATATGAAAGCTCAAGAAAATAGAATTTCTCTGACATGTGCGCGGTATGGATAGCGCCATGCGCTCGTCTGAACTCTTGCATTTTACACTCGATTGACTGTTTATAGCTCGAATATTTGTTATAATTTCTCCATAATGTGGCTGTATCAATCGAATTGGGCTTCTTATAAGCTTTAAAACCTAAAAACACAGTAAGGTTTGCAAAAAAAGTTAAAGGTTCTAATGTTGCTGCTAGTCAAGCTTTTGAAGATTTGAAACTCACATGTAAGCAAAGAATAACGACATTTCTGTGGCGTGCCAATAGTCAAGATTACGTCATGCTATAAAGGATAAAGGATAAAGGACGGCGTTATTCAATCCGCTTTGGGATGCGCCACGCATTCTACTTCTACGGGATATCGTGGAAGCGACATGAATGCGTATTTGGCTATACAATGACTTGCGGTGGCCAGCCGATGAACAAGTCAACGCTTTATCCTTCCCAGACAAGTCTGGTACCAATTCACCGACCCCGAAGGCATGGAAGGCTTGGTTGGCCTGGGCGGGAAATTCGAACCAGGAACCTGGTATTGGGTACAGGCGACAGCCGGCGCCTCCTCCGACTGCGCTACACGCGGCCCAAGAAAGTTTACACCAAGCTACCGCCCGAAACTTGCATTTCAAACTCGATTGGCTGTGCTGGGCTGAATGCTTGTTCCAATCTTGTTGCTACTTAGTCACATTAACTCGCGCTGTGCTTCTTTTAACGTTTAGAACGTGACAGTGCACCACAACTTCGTTGCCGCTATTGCTCACCGCTTGAAGGACATATAGGATCTATCCTAGTCCGGGGGGCCACATAAGTCAAAAGTATTATATGTAACAAACCCACTTGGTACTTACCGAGCGGCCTCCACAGAACAACTGGGACCTAAATAAGAAAAGTTTCAAAGAAAAAAAAAACGAAAAAAAAATTGCTTTTGTTGCGGTTGTAAGTCGGCAAAGTTGTGTGCCCTCCTCACCATGTTGTATCCTGGTTATAACATGTCAGCCATCGGTCAGCACGCAGCATGCCTCCATTCCGTCGCTCTTTGCCCGCCGAGACGGTTGTAAACCGCGGCGATTTTTTATTTATTTTTTGTTTGTTCGTCCGTTTTTGGTTTGTTTTAGGTTCCAACTCGTTCTCTAGGAGTCGCTGGGTAAGTCTCAATTTATTTTGTTGCCTTCTTTTTAGTTATGTGCCCCCCGGACTAGGATAGATCCTCCTTTTCTTCTCTTTCTTCTTTTTACTCTTTTCCTCCGCCTTCTTTTTTTTTTTTTTGGGGTCAAGAGATGAGCACTCGACAATAGAATGTAATATGCTGGAATTCATTAGACTTTCCCAATTTTCCGTATTCCGGCTCAAAGATCGAAATATTAAAAGCGGAACGCGAGGAGTTAAACTGTTTTGTATTTTCCGATTTCCGATCGCAATTTCCCCACATCGCCAACCGAAAAAATGTTTGAAAGCTGTTGTCAAGTCCATCGTTCGCTGAGTCTTATACCTGGAATGAAACATTCTATTTCCGGAGAAATAGGGGCATAGGTGTGCATAAGTCGCTTACAATTGGGAGCCATATTCTGACGCGGCATGATCGTAAGACAATGTGATCGTAAGACAATGAAGAATGAAAGTAAATATCGACTTTAGTCAACTTCTGTCGGAATATGCCACACATTTTATTTTTACGGTAATTTTAATTTTTACATCATGTAGGTAATGTTAGTGTTTATTTGGCCTATGCAAGAACTTGTGATGGCCAGCCGATGAAGAAGTCAGTGTCTTATCGTTTGCAATCTGACCTGGGTCCAACTTACCGACCCCGAGGGATGGAGAGCTTGATCGGCTCAGGCGATCCGATCCAAGAAACTGGAATCGGGTGCGCGCGACTGCCGGCGCCTCTCCGTCTGCGCTACCACGCCCCCTCCCCCTATGAGACAATACGCAGCACAAATAATGCGCATGCCAGTTAGCTTAAAAATCGATTGTCCCACGCGCTGAACACTGCAAAGTGCACATTCTCTTCAATGTGCTAGATGACTAGGGGCCAGTAACTCTATAAACACAGTATTGAAAGTAGAGCGGTTCCGCAGTAATATGCGGTATGTGTCATAATTATAGTCGCACCGTAGTACAGTAGGTCCTTAGGCCTAGTTTAGACCGGAAGCAGTCTTGCGTCATAGCACTGCCAGTCTCGTCTTTTACCCTCCTATCATGGTGGGACCCACGCCCCCACTGGGCGAGCTGCGCCGCGGACGAGTCGTCGCGATGTTGCAGGCCGCGTGTAATGCCGCGAATGTAGCCGCAATTTTCGGCGACATTCTGCTGCCTCCGCTGAGGGATATGGTCCGCTTTTGTTTCCTTAGACTCTCTAGGTTTTGTGAGTGGTTGCCGTTAGGACGCGCTATATTCCCCAGCATATTTCCATCTGACTAGTTCGCAGTGTTTGATAAACTTACAACCGGAAAAAGACCCGTCTGTGTTGTCCACCGTAGTTCGGAGTGAAATTCAGGGAAATCGTTACGGGACTACGCAGCTGCCTACCTCTCCGCTAACCAGTCGCTGCAGCTAGTGATGTTTGCGAGGTTGTGTGGCGCAAATAGGATCGGCGGGGGGGGGGGGGGATGGGCAGGAAAGCCTATAGAGCCCGCTCCCCCTCCCCCCCCCCCCCCCGACCCTATTTGCGTCGTTAATGTCTCTCATCCCTGGCTCCAGCGTATAGAGCCTGTAGTAAGGGCGTAAGGTGGCTAATAAAAACCAGGTTTGAACTACGCGGCTGTGGGCGTTACGCATCAGACAACTCGGACGGGTTTTTTCCGGTTGTAAGTGTATCGGCGAGTCTAGTTCGCATTCATTTAGAATAGCGCGGTATTACATACAGTAAACCACTTACGGCATATCGCCCGGGGGCAGACATAACTCCAACGCCGCGCGAACCCCCTGGCGTCGCGCACGGTGCGCGACGAAATTGGACGAATTGTCGCGGTCCGATGCTTCCGACGGCTAGAAACGCTTCCTACAGGACATGCGGCACGCCTTTGCCTCATTTCAACCTTTCTTGGAGATGGTATATGAATATGGTTTCAATAGGACGATCAGCGACAGTTTATACAGGAATCCTGGTCATGTGGATGGTTTCTAGCGTCAGTATTTGCCATCTACAACTTCTTCGGTCAATTTTTACCCGTGATTATGGTTATACTACGGAAAAAGGTCACTATCGCCCATTCTCGGATCGATTGTCCTACTGCAGACTGTTGCCTACCACATTCTGTGTGATTTAAGTTCCTTGCTAGAAATGTGGTCTGGGAGTTTAAACGCTTAGAACATTTCGTGCTCCGCGGCTAACCATGCGTCACCGAGCGCACGTCCGCGTTCCAGCGCCGCGACGTCGCGTTGCTGTTAGGTCCTGGAGCCGATATCACCGCTATCAAAAACCGCCAAGCTAACCGCGGCATGGCCGCATACCTCAAAACTCTGCGTGCGGCCTTGCACGATGCAGCGCGATGATCGGCAGTTATCGATTTTCGCTCCGCGCGTCGGTACCATATCGCATTTATACTCGTCCGCTTCAGGGGTGTACGTAATTGCGATTTACTATTTACGTTTGACCACATTTTTGGTCGTAAATCGTAAATTTTTCGTAAATCTGATATTCCTGTTTTCTTTATTTTTGTATAATCTCTTTAATCTCTCTCTAATTGTCCCATTTTGTCGTAGAATGTTAGCTCATCTTATGCTGGATTTCGACTAATGCAGTTTCTGATAGCATTGTTCCTCACAGTTCGCTGCTCTAGATGTAATTTATTCATCACGGGTGAATCATTCTGCATTTTCGCCGAATGACTTTTTTGTTTTGATTTCGGTCATTAGTGTATATGCCGCTCGTACGTCATGCTTCCCATCTGCCTCTGATTGTGAGGGCATGCTGGACTGTTTTTAAGAACTACTAACACTTGACATACGAAGATATTAACCTATCTCAAACAGCTGTCTATCATATCCCTTTTCATCTCTGAGCCTTATACAGGATATAATAGATTAGAAGAATAATTAAAGTACCACCAACAATCTCCCGGAGGATCGTCAGTAGGGCAGGGAGGGTGGTACAGTCTATTCTACCGAACGGGTTTACATAGAGAATCCCTAGGTTAGAACACGGCGGGAAGGGGTCAACTAAAGATCAAAAAGAACAAAACCAAGGGTTAGAGGTGGACTGAAAATGAATAAACATAATATATCTAAGTTAAGTGTTATAGGATAGAATAATATTCAATATTATCAAATAGAAACGTTAAGTAGGTTTCTAATAAACGTGTTGGCTTCTTTATAATTATCAAAAATTCCATATTTATAACTAATACATTTGTTTTTAGTGTGCATCTAAGTATCGCCTTCAGGATAATTTCTTCTTTGTATCCTAATTCTATAAGTGTCAATGAGCATAGTGAGTCTACTAGTGAAATCTTTTTTACGACTGCAATTCCTATAAATCCGTAAGGTTTCTGTATAAATTATAGAACTTTTTAAGCTTTCACTTGTAAAAGAATCGTAATGGGGAAACCTAATCACTTTAAAGTCGAAATAATCAGTTTTATTATATTCTTTAGTATATATTGTTCCTTCTTCTAGCGCAGTCGCAGGAGGCGCGACTGTCGCGTGCACCCGATACCAGGTTCCTGGTTCGGATTTTCCGCCCAGGCCAACCAAGCCTTCCATCCCTCCGGGGTCGGTGAATTGGTACCAGACTTGTCTGGGAAGGATGAAGCGCTGACTTGTTCATCGGCTGGCCACCGCAAGTCATTGTATGGCCAAATACGCATTCATGTCGCCTCCACGACATCCCGTAGAAGTAGAATGCGCTGGCGCATCCCAGAAGGGATTGAATAACGCCGTCCTTTATCCTTATCCTTATATTTTTCCTTCTTCTATAATAATAGTCAGATCTAAAAGTTACATTCATGGCTGTTAGTGTTAGTGTTAACTTCTAAGCAATTTTGACGTATGCTAGATATAATAATTTCTACATCTCTCTGTAAAATTGTGAATAATTAGTATATCATCCATATATATGAAAGGATGGAATTCCTTGTTAGATAAAAAATTTTCTATTGAATATCTGTATTCGAAGTATGAAAGAGTTAAATCAGCAATGACAGGGCTAGCATTGCCACCTTGTGGAACTCCTTTAATCTGTTTATGTATGTTATTTCCTATTCTCCAATACGAATTGTCTAACAAATATTATGTCATGTAGATGATTGCTTCTACTCCTTCTACTCCATAAGCTTTATAGGTGTTAATAGTCGGAGTTTTATCACTATAGCAGCATTTTTGATTGTTTACTAGTAAATATTTTTTGTTGGCGCTTTTGTAGCACAATTTAAGTATCTCCGTAATATTTTTAATAATTGTATGAGGAATGTTAGTAAACATATCCACAAAATTTGCGGTATAAAGTTTAAGATTGCTATTATATAGGAAAAAATTTCATTAGATATGTTAATGTTTTTTATTGACCAAAACGTTTTCATGCATCTTTTATTATTAAGAACGTTATTAGCGTAGTTTTTGAAATGATTTTTAATGTGTGTAAGAATGATTTTTAATGATTGATGATTTTTAATGTGTGTAAGAAATTATAAAAAGTTCAATAGCCAGAAGTTTAATAGTACTATTTGAAACTCCCGTTATAAGTCTAAATTTAACTGGATTTTTATCTAGTTTCAACCGTTTTGTAAGTAACAAGTAAAGTCTTACAACTGTTGTTGTTCTCTAGGCTACGAGCATATCCGTTCATCGTTTATTTAGACCTTCGCCTTCAAATGCTCAGTGTGAAACTAGAGCCGACCGCTTCGTTGCTGCGCAACATGTATAAGTAATACATGCCCCTGAATACGTTAATGATTGCAATCGTAGCAAATCTGATCGATCTATGTGCTCCGCTTGTCCGTCTGGCCGCCGTCGTGGGGCCGCTCTCTCACCGCGCGCGCGACGGGTGTCACAGCATGAGCGGAGACGGCAAGCAAGGGCTTAAGCCCTGGTTTATGCTTGCGCCGCCACGCGGCGCGGCACCACGATCACCATAGATATCGATTTTTCGCGCCGCCCAGCAACAAAATTATAAATCCCACCTTAGACGGCAGCAAATTCCTTGCCATTATAAGAAATGAAGTAAGAAACAACAGCACGGCCACCACATGCCGCAATCTTTAGATGGTCCATAGAGTGACCAGATGGCCTTCTGGTCCATTAACATCGCAGCATAACCTTTACGGACGAAGTTCTAGCTAAGGAAAAATGCTCACCTGTAAAGTAGTTCCTTGGCTCACGGAGAGTGACCAACGTATGTAAGAGGTTCGCCGATACATCGCTGTGGAGGGTTGGGTAATTTATCTTTGAAATATCTTTTCGTTAGTGAAAAAAGGAGAATCTTCTGTTCAATATCGTTTGTAGCCTGTATTAGTCACTATTTTTCACGGTGAAACACAAGCTGAACTGCAAATTTTATTAGATTTCTCTCGTGTGATATTGTCGATGCTTTGCATGTCATCAGCACTTCGCTTCGGTTGTAGGTTTTCTGAAGAAAAGTATAGAATGTTTTGTGGTTCAGTAGGTTTCTTGAGAAGTATGTTACTTGTAGAGACATAGAAGACTGTAGTGAGTGTGGCTTCCCAGGTGATCATCACTATATCCTACTGCTGAACAACCGTAGTGTGCTCCTTCACCTAGCCTCTGCGCCATTTGTTTTATCTGAAATGCTTTACTTAAAAATCGGGTTTATCCTTTCATAATATCTATAACGTCACCTCTTCCTTCGGCATCATCCCAAGCAGCCATGGGACGAACTTCTCTTCAGAGCCAGGATGGTTATCTATTCTGAAGCAGTTTACAGGAGGTGCCGCAACACATAGTTAAACACACGAAAGTTTAAAAACATAATCGTGGATGTGGAGCAGAATCATAAATGTTATAGCCTTGCAAGCGTGAGTTGTTTTAGGTGCTTACTCGTGGAGTCTTCTCGACCAAAGTTTTTGAACGATGAGGAGCGTCTATTCACCAGTAGAATGCATAGTTGACGAACTTAAGGGGTCCTCCAAGATTGGGATCGCACAAAGTTACTATCGTGACTTTTTCCATGACTCTTAGAAGCTGTTCATTCTCTACTCTATTACGGATTCCACCGCGCACTAGCCGAGGCATAGTTTATGGTTGCGACACCGCGCGGCGCGGCGTAGCGACTGGCACAGCTTAGGCCTACGTTATACTTCGGCGACGCGTCGCCGACGTCGTCGACGCTGTGTTGAAGGGACTGCCACGCACTGCGTAGCTGCCCGCACAACTCAGCGTCACCGGCGGCATCGCGAGAGCTCCGCAGGGGTGTTATACTTCCGTCGCCGACGTCGCCACACACGCGTCGACGTTATCCAAGGGTGGCAGAAATGCGTTCCGATGGAGTGTTTTGATTGTGGGTTGGTTCTTCGTTCCCGGCACTGTCATCATCCCCACCGGACTTCGAACTTTGAAATCGAGAAGTGCAAAAGACCACCGTCTTTCGTACACCAATAGTGCCATTCGCTAGAACACTGAGTGTTTGGGGAGGGAGTGGGAGCCTAAACCTTACCTTCCCTTCAATATATCACCTTTCTTTCCTTTTCTATCCTTCTCTCCCGTTCTTTTCGCATTTTCTAGGCCTTTTCGCTTTCATGCAGAGCAAGTAACACAAAATAAAACTGTGTAGAAAATACGTAATGTTTCCTCGCTTTCTGAAATGATACTGCAAACCTCTACGAAGAGCTTTTTCGAGATACAATTCATAATCATTAAGAGTTAAATTTTCCTGTGAAATTCGAAAATTCCGCGTAAATTTAATTTCAATGCGACCAACGAAAAAGGCCTTTGCTAAACTCTAATAAAGAAATTTAACGAAAATGTTGGTCAAATCGTTAAATCGGTAAATCAATAGTCGTAAATGCTCAACACTGTCCCGCACTTCTATTATTGTTATATTTTGTCTACAATCAATTCTACAGTCTCGAAACATATTAAGAAAAGCACACCATGTAGGCAAATTCGAGGCAAACGTCACCTAGCGTTTCTATCAGCAGTCTGGTTACCAAATGATGACATTGAAAACGCGCTGCGATGCCAAAAATTCGCTCCGACGCTCTCCTGTCGATGACGTCGCCGACGTCGGTGACGGGTCGTATCGTCGCCGAAGTATAACAAAGGCCTAAGTGTTCAGGGCCACGGGTCCTTCACTGCTATTATGGTATGCTGTACTTGCTATTGTCCGTAGTCCCCTGTAGTAGATTCAGATGTAAGCACGTGACTCGTCGTGGTAGGACCCACTGGAGCCGCGCGCCAAGCGAGGGCATAAATACCCCTTGCGAAATCTTTGCAAGTCACTTTGTGATTGCGCTCGGTGGAGGACGGTCGACAATAAAGGTTAGTAGCATCCGCTTCGTCACCTCCACCGCAAAAGGAACAGTCAGAACTGGCAGCTTGAACCCCTCGGGTCACTGCCGAGCATTGGAGTAGCCTCAGCGCAGCTCCGAAGCCGGACCTAGGGACCTCGTTCCTTAGCACATAAGCCCTAGTTTATACTTGTGCTGTCATGCCGCGCAGCATCATGATTGCCGTAGATATCGATTTGTAGCGCCGCGCGGTCGATTTCTATCCCGACCATGATGCCGCGCCGCGCAGCGGCGCAAGTATAAACACTGGCTAAGGGATGTTTAGTGTGCACGCGACGCGCGACGCAATGGGATGATAAGCTCCCATATCGATTCATCGCGTCGCGCGGTCAATATGGGAGCCTATCGTAACATCGCGTTGCGCATCGCACGCACACTAAGGATCCCCGTAGACGCCGCCGGCGCCGCATCGCATTTATACTGGGCCGATATAAAACACCTTATTTGATGATATTTTGCGGAACTGCACTCGGTGAATCGCGTCGCAGGATGAATGGGCGCGGCGCAGTCAGCAGCTTTTATCGTGCGGCGCATCAATCTCTGTGCTTCAAATTTGACGCCCTGCGCAGCAGTGCGGGTATAAATATCCCCATGTTCGTTATTTCGCGTGCAAGGTACTATGAGCGCGCGAGGGCCCTCGTTAGATCCACGTTCAGTATTTTCTCGGACGGCTGTCGTCCTCCTCAATTCGACAGTCTCATCAATATAGGCTGTACGCGGAGAGCACTTTCGCCTCGGACGACTCCGGTTCGCAGGGTTGCGCAGAACAAGTCGCCACTCCTCGGCGTTAATGCCAGGTTGGAGGTAACCGTGGGGCGCTGAGAAAGGAGCACTAATCACCGGCATAGATTCCAGGCGTCACCTTTCCTACGCTACAAAGTTTGTTGACGGATGCTCCAGTAGTGACACAGGGAATCTTCTCTTTGACGCGTAGTCTCGCCTGTGACAGGCTCGAGAGGGGAAGCGACTGATCTTGTTACAAAGAAAAAAGTTAGGCTCAGTGCCGTGCGAGAAAGTGGCGCAGAGGTGTGGAGTACTCGGGGAACTAATATCCGGAAAGGTTGGGGCAGCAGGTCCGTAAGTAGTAGCAAGTAGCAACCGCATGTCAGGCAGGATGGTGTGCAGTGAGCGAAGTGTTAATTACAAAGCAACGGGCTTGGACCGCCGTCCGACACTACTGGGTTCCAGCCCTGGAGTAACCCTTCTATCGCAGCACCTTGTCGGAAAGCTCTTTCAGACTGTTTTGAGTAGGTCATCTGTAGCGAATTACGTTTTTCATTACGTTCAAATACATATTCCTGATCATTCCCCAACAACACTCCATAGTGAACGGATGGAGGGCCCTAAAGCATACTATCAAGTCTTGTCCTAGTTTCTAGTTCTTTGGCTGTTAACACATACAGTTGAGAGACTTGCCGCCATTAGACATTACTATTGTGGTTCCGGTGAACCGCACAAAATTTGATTTATTAGAGCCACGAGTAAATGAATGACATCAAACTCTTACCCCAGTCTTGAAATTCTGCAGTATCGCTTTAAGTCGGAAACCAGTGGCGGTGAGCTGGGAGAAGTGAGCTCGACAGTCGCTGCTGTTTCACAGAGATCCATTATTTCGCAATCCCACGTCTGTAAACTTCACAAAAGACTACACAAGTCAACGTAAAGGGACATTCCTTGTAAAAGTTTGGCAGTTTAAGATTTTGTAAGAAGGTGCCAATTGCTTTTTCTGCAACCAGCATATTTTTCCCCTTTTAGTAAAACTCCCCGTTATTTTTGGAGGATCCAGGTCCATCGTGTTCTTAAAAAAACAGAGAGATGAAGTAAGGCTTGCTTCCATATCATAATTCTGAGGTCGCGTAGTTACGTCACCCAAAGATCTTGGCATGATCCTCGTTGTGGTGAGCATCGATGTTCAGCTCCAGCCGAGATTGATAAATGACTTTAATCCGGATTACATTCCGGCGTTGTCGCCTTCTTCGGAGCATCGAGAAATTAAAGTAGATTTTTGCGAGAATTATCCGCCCAAACTCCATTTCATTCTATGAAGATGTAGTCAGAAGGCGGTAGGATTACGAGCCCGATAGCATAAGCCATGAATAGGGCTGAGTGAGGTACTTGGGTCCGGCGTCGCCCTGTCTTGTATGCGAGAGAGTTAGCATTGTACCCTTAGAATCACTAACCGAGTGTTGGGAAACACAGCGTCTCGAGAGAACGCCGCGCTGAGATTTCAAACTTAGACGCGCATAATCCAAGGATCCGGCAAATGTTGGCCTATTCATCTTGCGTCCTAATGCAGCAAGCCATATCCAGTTAATAAAAGGCGCTTTCGCCTTGAGACGAAACTATGTGAAAAAAGGTCTCACAAAGCGTATCTCGTAGTTGACACCGGATTTGTTCAAGGTTCGGGTACCAACTATCCATGCCCTTCATCACTTCGGATCCCGATGAGTTCGAATATCTCTGTATAGAATAAGTCCTTGACTAGCCTTTCGGCTGGTTACCTCAAGTCATTGCATCGTCCGGATTCGCCAACATATTACTCCGGTCGTAAATGGCAGTGATAGGTACTTAGTGAAGTACAGCATCTGTATATTCTGTATGCATTCGTAGAGAGCAAGGGTTGGCAGAATGTCTCTAGCGGAGGTTGGCCAATTCATATTGCGAATACGTTCTACCAGCCCTCGCTCTTAACGAACCTCTACAGAATTATCGATTCCGGCTCGGCTGGGTAGGCTGGCCCTGACGGTGGTGAAATTGCATCACAGCCGATACAGGGATCGGAGGATTAGAGTCCCACTACAGACGAGTGTCGAGCAAAGGCATAGGATCCTTCCAGTTCCCCTGGGATTGTGCCCTTGGCGGCTTCGGGCGCGCACTGTGCAGTCTAGTTACAGCGGTTACCGTCTCTGTTTAGGATGGAAACATATGATGGACTGATAGGCCGATTCAACGTGGGGCAACATACTCAATTGAACAGCGAGTGGTATCCTACTATATATAAAAGAGTTAGCGGTTGTCCGTCCGTCCGTCCGTTTGTCCGTCTGTTGATCCGTCTGGCCTTTCCTAGAAGTCGAGTAGCAGGCGTCCCTGTTGAAACGGATGCTACCCACGCCGTGTCGAGACTGTCAGAAGAAGTGTCACCGATGTCGCGCAAAGGGCGTTCGAGTTCAAAAGACATGCCAGCGACGTTGCTCAACACGCGCTCGGATTTAGAAGATGTTTCACCGACGTCGTGCAACAGGCGCTCGGATTCAAAAGGCATGTCAGCGATGTCGCGCATTGGGTGTTGGAGTTCAGAAGAGGTGTCAACGATGTCGCGTAATGGGTGTCTGGGGGTCAGGAGAGGTACTGCGCATTTCATGAAAGGGGTGTCTCTGTTTAGAAGAGATGTCACCGATGTCATGCAAGTGGGTTCAGAAGAAGTGTCACCTATGTCGCGCAAGGGGTGTCCGGATTCCGAACACGTTTAATGGGAGACCACTAAAGAGGAGACCAGTAAGCGGGGGTCCAGCGAAGGATGGGAAGACCAGCGAGTTAGAGGTGAGAGGACCAGCGAAGGGGCGGGGGATACCAGTAAGGGCAGAACCTTTAATGGGAGCAAGTGAAGGGGGACCAATAAAGAATACCACTAAGGTGAGGGTTGCGGGGGGGGGGGGAAAGCGAACGGGAACTAGTGAAGTGGAAAAGTTCTGTGGAGGGAAACCGGTAAAGGGGGAACCATTAGGGAACTATTAAAGGAGGACCAGTGAAAAGGCGACCAGTGAAGGTAGGGCCAGTAATGGCGGCCAGTGAAGATGAGAAGACCAGCAAAAGGGATCAGCGAAGGTGAGACCAGTAATGGGGGAGCTGTGAAGGGGGTGAGAGCAGTAAAAGAGGAACCATTAATGGGGACCAGTGAACGGAACCAATAAAGGGTACCATTTAGGTAAGCAGGGGGCAAAAAGGGGGACAGTGAATGGGAACCAGTGAAGTGGGAGTGTCCTGTGGAGAAGGACCGGTAAAGGGAGAACCAGTGAAGGTGGACCAGTAATAATAGGACGGGGATCAGTGGAAGGAACCTGTAAGGGCGGACCAGTATTTTTTCTCACTATCGTCCAACGTGTATGTGACAGGAATGCCGTACAACGTCGTCTAGATCAAGAAGATGTGCCACAGATCAAACATTGCGAAGCATTCGTTGGATTTTTTTGGTAGGGGGAATGACCTCGGGAACCGGAGGATTATTATTGCCATCGAATATTTAGCGGTATAGAGCTCTCACAAGATTATCACAATCTGTTCCTCACCACGTAGAGAATGTGCACTTCGGAGAATAAATCGGCGTAAGTACGATAGAGGGTGGAAAAGCTTCATAGTAGCAGTTTTCAAGATTGTGCCCTACTGCTCCTCTTTCCTCTAGATCCAGTTCTTCACTGCAATGCGAGTAAGAAGGCCTAGACGGGGTGCTCTATTCTCGGGGTTTGGGGTGGAGCCCCCAACCAGACGTTTGGCGGCCGTTAGGCCGCTGAACGTCTGGTAATAGCATAACCTACTTCGCGGTAAGCGAAAGGTGCGGATTTGAGACCCGACTGGGCGGAGTTTTTGTGCCAAAGAAGCATCCTTGTGACATGACACTAGATATACTGGTGATATGCTGATGTATCTGCACGGCCCCGTCAATTTTATTACCCTTATCCTGAAATTGAGTTCGATGCCTTCGCTATTTTATCTCATCGACCTTGTTTTAACCGAGTACTGTTGCGCTTGTGAACGCCTTGTAGGTAACCATGAATGTTACGAAATCGACAGTGCATTGAATACATACACCTAACAGGGCTCATTGTGCTCGTGGTTGGTGTGTAAGCATCACCTACCATGTTCATGTCCTCGTGGAACCTTTCTATCATTGCAATCTGAGGATCGTGTGCTCTTCCCTCGCAGTTGACTAAAACAGTAGAAAAAATGAGTGACTCTTCGAAAATATCGACAATTCTGAGCAGTCAAAAGTGCTTGTATTATTGGCACGAACTGGAACATAATGGGGCATTCTAAGTGGCTATAGAATGCTTAAAAGCACTGTTTCTTTTCCGATGTCCCGCCACTATTGGTGTCACTTACCTCGACCCGGGACTGCAAAAGGCACACTCGCCAAAGACAGCAATGCCTGGAAAGTTTCTTCGAGTTTTCATGGGCAAAGTAGCAGTGAGAGACTTCTAGAATAGACTCACGATGAAATGAAGCATAGTAGCTCAGATGAATGCCCAGGTCTTCGCATAACTTATATAAAGTTTTCGAGTTTCTCTTTTTAACTGCACGCTTGCTTATTTTCTTGTGCCCAGCAGCTGTAATGATAAAGAAAGCGAGCTTTGCTGTTTGTAAATGCTAGCCCGCGCTCTTTCGAAATACTGTTTGCGGAAAGTGAGAGGCTCCGTTCTTCTCTTCTAATGTTCCTACTTTGTTTACACTGAACAAGACCAATGCTATGCAGCCATATCAGTAAACGGACTTCTATGTACACGAAGCGTCAGTTTATGAAAGATTTCAGTGTCTGGAAATAACATAAAATTACGCTGCCTAGAAAATTGGACCATAGAAACCAACCATAGAAAATCAGACTGGTTCTGTAATTAAAGCAGCGGTCCAATCCAAAGAAAATTGCCCACCAAGATCAATGTTGAAGCTGTAAACTAGTGCTTCGAAATAAATACAGGGTGCGCCAAAATTATGGCGACAGCACATGCACGAACAATTTGATCTCCTATTCGGAGCGTCTGCTTTTTTCTCTGCTTTTATTGTTTCTACTGCATCTATTTGTTTATTGTTATCTCAATCAAGTATAAAAATAAGTTGTTTTTCAAGATTGTGAAACGTTCTTGCCACCGTGCTTCAATCATTGATCTTTACCGTCAAGGCTTTTCGGGACGCGACCTTAACCAGCGTCTTGGACTTCATCGAAGTGTTCTATATGGATCCATCAAACACTACGAAGACCTGAGAACCAAGGATGATAGATATGGACGAAGAAGACACGTTTATGGGGCAACTACCTTAAGACATTGTGAAGGTATTATATGTGAACGAATTCTCAGGTGCCCGGCACGCTCGGTCCACCGGATGTCGCGAGTACTGATCAGGGAGAACTATTTGAACCTTCTGAAGGACGAACTGTTACTCTGGACTAGTGTCTCACTTTGGAAACCGCTCCTGGACCTTCCAACATGATGGAGCTCCAGCTCACAGGACGTGAATGATGCAGGACTGATGCAAAGGCAACTTCCCGGCCTCCATCAGCCTCCATGAGTGGCCAGCTAACTCTCCGGATTTGAATCCGACGGATTAAACCGTCTGGACAGTTTTGGAGGCCAAAGCCTGCGGGAAACCTCACTGCTCCGGGGATTCTTTGAAGGAAGCTCCCCAGAAGGCGTGGAATGAGCTCAATGCGCCTTACCTGCGTGCCGCCGTGCCTCGATGCCTTCCTGAAGCGTCTCAAAGCCTGTATCGGCGTTGATGGAGAGATATTCGAATCTCAATGTTGTGTATAGCTCACAATAGACTAATAAACATTGTTTCATCGTTGGTTTTTCGAAAGTGCTGCATTTTCGCCTTCGGCGTTTTGAATAACTTGTCGCCATAATTCTGACGCACCCTGTATATTGGGTTTCGAGAATTTCACAATTGTTCTTTTTCCTAAAGGAATGGTTTCAATGAATTGCACCAAAATTCTACGACATGGGCAGGTGATGAGGTAGATAGTTGGTTCATAAGTAGTCGGCCATTTGGAGCACAAAAGAATTTATTTCACATCATCCAACCACCAATACTGAATCAATCAAGTTTATAACCTTGCCGGTCACGTAGAATTGGTTGGCGCTTTTGCCATATACGAAGAGGAACATCCTAACGTTGCGGATGTGTGATTGGGGGGGGGGGGGGAAGAATTCCGGAGCCGTAATTGCAGGCTGTTTTATTGGCGACTTCTGGTACTTTCCTGTATTCGCTGGCTGTCTAGCCTCAAGTTTGTCGGATTGCTGTGTATCCGGTGGCAAGGGGAGAATCTAGTCGAAGTTTGCAACAGGCTCAAGCGTGCGGTGCGAGAATCGCAGGGGGTTGTACTTTGGCTCAAGGTTGGGGGGCTCGTACTTCAAGATGGTTCCGAAGAAAAAAATTTCTCGGAGGGATGGTTCTTTCGCAAGAATTGTAAGCAGAGGTCTGTAAATAATAAAAATTAGTTATTAGTATTAAATTAATAACATTTTAGAGCAAATAAATCGATTAACTGAAAATTTTTAGGCATGGCAGCGATACTGCGACAACTGAGCATCGTTTTGTCTACGGAAAGAAGACGTCATTTGGATTTGAAAATATATTTAATAAAAATTTAAATAGTTGTTGTATTAGTGGGCCTTACCAAATGTTAACCTTCAAATTTGTAGCAGGAAAAAATCAGGCCTCTCCTTAGCAATCTTTCCTCCGATCAGGTGGAGTGATTTTCCTGGTTTTTTTCTTGGAATTTTTCAAACAAAAAATGTTTCCTGAACAAGGCTACCACTGGAACTGAAACTGGAGTTCACAACAGCACAGATTTTATTTAGCCCTTGTTCAAAAAGATCAAGTCTTCCCTAAGCGGTCTTCCTTGCGATCGGGTGAGGTCATGCTCAATTTTTTTCAAAAATAAAGATTTCTGTACCTGAACGGAATGATCTCTAAAGCTGACATGTGGCTTAGGAAAACGATAATTTCTATTTTATATTAAACTTTGCCTTCTGTGCAGGTGACGTCTTTTTTCCACGGCCCTGGTTTCGATCGATCGCATGTAGCGCATCGAATCCTAGATCAACTATGTCACGTGCTAGGTCTTCGCGTGTTCTAGCAACGCAGCCCAAACGAAGCGGTTCAAGAGCAACAGCTACACTTGTTCAACAAGAGGTGTGAATCAAGTGAATCAAACCTGAGGGCGTTTGCAGAGGACGCTTCGGCTCCAAGTTACATCAAGATTTTAGTGGTTAGCTAGCTCGCCTAGTTGACTGCCACGAGGTTTATGGTTTCTTTGGCTGAAGAATCCTGTGACACCGGTGATACACACAAGTTTATTATTGCAAAACATCACTAACCACTATTGGCTATTGACTTTTGATTGATTATTGCACGAGGAGCCGCGAGTCGTCGTAGTGTGTGGTTGAGTAGCAGACGAGAGTCGTCGGAGTCGACCAGAGATGACATGAGCCACCAGAGCCGGAGAGCTGAAGAGCCGAAGAACCGAAGCGCCGAAGAGTGAAGGCCTAACTCGAAGACCCAGAGCCTGTTGATCCACAGCCACGATCGCGGGTTCGCTCGGCTTATATATGCAGCGTCGAAGACGTTCTCATGATGGAACATAAACATATCCCTGAATGTTTCTTATCATATCTTCGAGAGCTAAGCGTGGGAATCAAAACAAATGAATAAGCTCCAGCTTCTCTCTTCTTCAAACCCCGGCATTGTGAGTGTTAGTCAGTTTAACCTAAAATGAACACGAGGTTTTAGGTGGATCTTTATTTAGCAGGGCCTGATGTTTCGACTTCTCTTCTTCAGAGGCCTGAATGTGGTGCATAAGCTTTCATTTTCGCTTTAGCCCACCAAGCCCTTGGCCACCCTAGTATTTCGGGCTTCCCCACGAACACAAAGGAGGAACCAAGTGGGAGAAACGAATTCACCAATTGGATTCACCGCAAGGGCTGACCTTCGCAAGTAGCGACGAATGGGGCATACTGCACACCGCTGTCGCCGACCGGTCCTTCTACAGTTAAACTGACTAACAATTACCGAGGTTTGAAGAAGAGAGAAGTTGGAGATTACTGGACAGCGTGCCGCCGCATCTTTTCTCTCTGGTGCGCGAAGCAATCTCGCTTCGTCAGAAGGTGGGGCTTCCCCGCCAGAGCCTGTTGTTGCTCCAACGCTGCAGAACGGCCGGTGTCCTGCCAAATTTCATCAGAAATAAGAAGATGGGAGCGACATGCAATCTTGCCGAAGATCACCTGGGCGTTATCAGAATATACCGCTCGATGTTTAAGCTCGTGATCAAAGAAAAACAGCATGTACTGCATTCGTCGCTGCTGAAATGTAGAACGAAAGAACAGGCGCGCCAGCGTCTTCTGACGGAACAGAACTGGAGGAGGGTTGAGGGTGGGTCAAGGTTGACTTGTGACTCTATCCGATCTAGGGCTAAAGCTGCTCTTTGTGCAAAATACGACAGACTTCTGCGATCATTGAACGAGAGATCCCTAAGTGATGAGAACAGCTTATCAAACGGCCACCGCCCTAATAACAACGAAGTCCAGAATAGCCAGTCGGCGAGAGTCACCTTTCTAGGAGGCACTCAAATTTCGTCTATCGCTCTAAGTGTTCTAAGTTTGGGGCCATCATTTTCGCCTTACCAAAGTATCAACGCACCAATATTCCGTAAAGTGGTTGGAGGCTTACATATAGGCTTAGGGACCTAATGCGAAACAGAAGTAGCAGCGAAGTACGTCAAGAAATTCCCTTGAATTCCAGTGGACGATTACCAGCTATGCCATTTCCACGTACGTTCTATAAAGAATCTGCTCCTGTGCCCGACGCGGATTCCAAGTTCAGAATTTTGTCGTCTGGTGTGCTGGGGGTTCTCAACCGCCACAAGCGAAACCACGATTCTAACTTGAATCGTGCTCAATGGCAAGGACTCAGAGAGCTCAGATCTAATGGGCTTTCTGACGTGGGCGAACACCAGCCCTTGCGGTGGATCCAATTGGTGAGTTCGTTTCTCCCACTTCATGTTTTCACTTTATCGGCAGGTTAAGTGACTTGATAAACTCTATGTCTCCTGTTTGAAGACTGGACGTCACTATAGGGTGTGTTAACGCGCTGACGACAATGCGTCCCAAATTGGGATGCACATTTTCGGTTGCGTCGGTCAATGCGTTCCTATTTGGGACGCATCTAATAAAATTATTTCGAAACCAACGATTTGGCTCAAACTTCGTCTATGTGGGGTTTTTGAATGCTGAACACGACCGTTTCACCGAATACGGCACGCTGCGGTAGGTACAGGTAAATGAGGATGAACAGTCCTCTCATTCTCGAAATAGCAGGTAATGCTTAAAGTACACTTATATCAAATTTCTGATTTTTATAATGGTGTTCAGAAAAATTTTTATGGGTGGTAATACTTGTTCAACAATACAAAAATAATGGATCGGTTGTTACAGGTCGATTTTGAGGCGCGATGTCGTATCTCACTTTCCCGCGCGCGCTATCACGTGCGCTACGTGTGATTTTCATCTGCAGGGGACGCATGTTATCAATGATAAACTAACTGAAGACAGTCTTCTTTCTCATAATAAACACCCTAAGCAGCCACACTAGGCGAAGTTTGAGCCAAGTCGGTGATTTTGACCCGACCACCTTAGTTGTCGATATGAGTGGCCTTCGGCTGTATTCGGTGAAATGAATCTCGGATTCGTGTACAGCACCCGGATAACCCTTAGAGTGACGTTTGGGTCACGGGATGTCGTGCCGTAGGGGCTTGGTCCCACACGAAGATCGACACGACGCGCGAAAATCGCTCTGGTCGTCAACGTATTAAGATGTCATGAGTGAGTAGTGCAGACTGTGAGGTGTCCCGTCGGCGTCTCAGACTTCCATATACAGCTTTCTGCATTTACTCTTTCTTGTGTCTTGCGATCCAAAGATGTGGAATTGAATCTCCCTTTCATCAAGAACCAGGACGTGATGCCTCTGAGCTAGTGCTTTATAAGTGAAAGACATCTCTGCTCCTGTGTCAAGAAGCATTGAAATTGTTGCGAGGGATTTCGTCTTGGGATCCATAGTTGTTAGCTCCTCGATAGGTAGGCATGGGTGAGTAAAGGAACTCTCTATAGGAGTAGATTGCTGCTGAAGAATTCTCGTAATGATCGGGGTATTGTCCGAAGTAGTGGCAGTGTGTGAACGAATTTAGACCGCCGAAGCTTTGTCGTCACCTACCCTAACTCTTTCCTGTGGTGTATTCACCCTTTCCCCTTAGAATCTCTATAATTGGAGCCATTTTGGGCGAGTGCTGATGAGGATTGGGTATGGTATGGGAGTCGCGAACGCATGAGGCTCCGCAGGCTTGGGCAAATTTCAATTGCAACATGTTTCTGTTAGTGAAAAGGAGAATGTTCTCTTCGGTATCGTTTGTAGCCTGTATAGATCACTGTTTTCGCGGTTAAAAACAAGCTGAGCTGCTATGCAATTTTTATTAGATGTCTCTCGTGTGAAGTCGTCGAAGCTTTGCACGTCATCAGCACTGCGTTCCGCTATTAGGTTTTCTGAAAAATTATTGAATGTTTTGTTGACGTAATAGGTTTTTAAAGAAGTATGTTACTTGTAGAGACATAGAAGATTGTAGTGCGTATGGTTTGGATGGCGATTATACTCATATTTTCCTGCTGAGCAACCGTAGCTCGCTCCTTTACCTAGCTTCTTCCCAATTTCTTTTATCTGTAAGCCATTATAAAATTGGTTTTATAAATATTTCACAACATCTATTACATTACCGCTTCCTTTGGCATCATGTCAATAATGTATAAGAGGAGCCTTATGGTCATATCAGGAGTGTCGGCAAATCTGCAACAGTTTACAGAACATATAGTTGCACATATCAAAAGTCTGAAAACATAATCGTGAATGTAGAATGGCATCATAAATGTTATAGCCTTACATGCATAGGCTGCTTTTGGCGCCTACTCGTAGATTGGTCCCCTTTCCTTGTAAACTCTACTGAAATTTTTGAACTATGAAGGGGGCTTACACGAGTCTATTCACCAATGGGAAGCATAGTTGAGGAACGCGAGGGATCCTTCAACACGCACAAGCAGAGGCAAAGTTTATACTTGCCCCGCCGCGCGGCACAAGGACTGGTATGGATATCGACTTTTTGCGTCACTAGGAGGCATTTATACTTCGCCGCTGTAAAACACCTTGTATGATTTAACTCTGCGTTCGATGACCCGCGCCACAGGAGGAATGGGCGCGAAGCGCTGAAGCTGACCAGCGGCTTTCGCAGAGCGGAGCGCGGCTGGAGTGTACATATCCCCATATTCGTTATGTCGCGGATAAAGAACTATGAACGCATGCTGGCTATCGTCAGTTCCACCTTCTGCATTTGTCTCGAACGGCTGTCGCCCTCCTCACTTCCAGTTAAACTCGTAGACCTCTTTTTGAAAGGCTGAACAGGAGAACTGATTAATCCTGCCACGAATGAAAAAGTTGGGCTCACAGCCGTGCGAGAGAGTGGCTCAGAGATGTGGAGTGCTCGAGGAACTAATCCGTCACAGTACGCGCCAGATTAGAAAGGTTGGGGCAGCAGGGCCTCAAGTTAGTAAGAACCGCAGATAAGGTAGGGATGAGCATGGGTTGCTGTGAGTCCTCGTCAAATTGTTAAATGAATGGCCTCCGGTTTCGACCGCAGTTCCCCGATACCGATTGGTTCCAGCTCTGGATTAATCCTTCTATAGCAGCACTATGTCGGTAGGTTCTTTCAAGCTGTTTTGATTAGGTTGTCTACAGCTACAGTCTTTAGGTTCAAATACATGTTTCAAATGATTTTACAACAGTACTTGTATGGGACGGATGACGTACCCTATAGCATACTATCAAATCTTGTCCTTGTTTCTATCTCTGGCTGCTAACACTGACATGTTAGCAATTCGCTATCATTAGACGCTGCTGTGATCCCTAGGAAATTAGATTATATCAGATCCATGAGTAAATGAATGATGTGAAACTCTATCCATTATTTCGAAATCCCAGGTCTGTAAACTTCATAAAAAGATTTGACATTTAGGGATTAGTAGGGATGTGGTAATTCCCTTCGCTGCAACCAGCAGCAAAGGGCGTCGCCTTTTAGTAAAACTCCTATAATTTTTGGAAGACCTAGGTGGAAAGTGTACAGGTGTGCAGTGTACAAATGTGTACGAGAAGTAATTCATTCGCTCCCATACTATAATCGTAAGCCCGCGTAGTTACATCTCATAAACAGGAAGTCTTGGGGCTATTCTTACTGCGTTTATTTGTTTATTTGTCTATTTCATGCCGTGATTAACAGCAGAATTGCACGCAAAGTTGAGATACAATATATCAGATACTAGAAATTAAAATATGCAACTGGCTTTTAGTTGTCTATCTGAGCAGGCGCGTTAAGTAATACAGTCATTCAAATTGAGGTGTCCTAGTATATATTAGAGTACAGTAGTACATTAATGTATCTAGATGTAGACCCTGGCCGGGTATATTCACAACACGTCCCATTTGGTTTGGTTGCCAGATAATTCCTGTACCTTCCAACCGATAACTTTGATCCACGCAGGAAAGAGCTCATTCTGTTTGAGGAAAAGTATTTGTGAATACCCAAGCTCACTTTCTTTGACCTCACACATTTAAACATTTTCACAAGTTGCACTTACGACTTTTAAGGCATCAGGGCCCTGTAATTGTGATCAACTTTAGGTTAGAAGCAAATTGGGATTAACAGCATGAACAAAGAAGCGATACGCAATGAATGCCCAGTCATGGCCTATATCGTGTTGATTAATAAGTAATCGGACATTTGCAAGTCTTTGGATTCAAGATCAAATTGACCACCAATATGAAAGCCGGTCAAAGAGAGTCAGGAGTTAATCGAGAGAAAGAAAACCCCTATGAGGCTACCAACATTGGCTTCACCAAAGGTACTAACTCCGGAATTCGTTCCCTCCGAATCACACATCCGCAACGTCAGACCGTTCCCCTTCCTATCTGTCAACAGCGCCAACCAGTCCTACGAACGCTTGGAGGTTTATAATGAATATGCTCCTGTTCGAAGCACAGTCTATGAATGGTTCTCGATGTTTAAGAATGGCGACTACTTCGTCTAAAACAGGGACCAAATCTGACGCCAGATGGAGTTTGATCTGCGCGTGAAGGCAAATCCACATCAAACCGCTCACGATTTGTCAGTCGCTCTTGGTGTTGGCCACTCAACTCGGTTCGTGGATTGAGGCCAATCGGCAAGATTAAAAACTCGATTGATTCAGTTGTAGATCAATCGAGCTTGCATCGATGTACTAGGTTTAACATAGTTCTTGGTGGGCAATTTCATTAGGTTCGGACCGCCGCTTTAATTACAGAACCAGACCGATTTTCTATGGTTGGCTTCTATGGTCAAATTTTCTAGGCAACGTCATTTTCTGTTATTTCTAGACACTGAAATCTTTCACAAGCTGACGCTTGGTGTATATACAAGTCCGTTTGCTGATATGGCTGCATAGCAATGGTCTTATTCAGTGTAAACAAAGTAGGAACAGTAGAAGAGAGGAACGGAGCCTCTCACTTTCCGCAAACAGTATTTCGAAAGAGCGCGGGCTAGCATTTACAAACAGCAAAGCTCGCTTTCTTTATCATTACAGCTGCTGGGCACAAGAAAATAAGCAAGCGTGCAGTTAAAAAGAGAAACTCGAAAACGATATATAAGCCATGCGAAGACCAAGGCATTCATCTGAGCTTCTATGCTTCATTTCATCGTGAGTTATTCCAGAAGTCTCGCTCTGCTACTTTAACCAAGAAATAGAATCAGTTAATAATATGTGTTAATTAATTAAATCTCTAAGTGCTTTAACAGTTCTAAACTAATGCCTCAACAACCAAAAAGAATTAGAAGGAATCAGGTGTATATCTGTAATAAAAATTACTAAATATTGCAACAATCACAAATGGATAATTACGTGACCACATATAATAACAATGTCTTCCATCGATGTGCAAGATGGTTCCAATGTCTGGATCCTGACCTTATGGCAGTGAAATCGACTGAAATGTTTAAGAGGAAACTTAATAATTTGGATCTTCTTCGTTACTTATCGTTAGAATTTAGGATTTAGCATTGTTCCAGGCGACGTTGAATCATGGTTCATTTTCTTTTCGTTTTTATTGTTTAACTCTTCTTACCGCAGCCCTTCATATGCCTGTCTCGGATAAGCCTCGAAGTCGTTTTGCAGTACGCGTAGCTTAGTTCACCCTGTCTGTGATCTATGTTCCAGCTAGACACACTCCTGTCAAGAGTTCTGCTTATCGTGTCATCCGTTTCCTTCATGCCTAAAGTCCAGCTCTAGCTCGTTGCATGTCACTGGGTATTTGCTCATTCGTCACTTCACCACTTTTGCTACATCCTGGATAAGGAATTCTGTGCAAGACGCGTTCACCAGTTACAAGTTCTTATAACGCGTAGTTGCTTCACCAGGGCCAGTGCCCAGTGTACGTATTTAGTTTAATGAGGTCCCACCATGTCACGATGTCGCTGACCCCACTTACAACCAATTAACCAGCGGGCTAGTTCTAGGCATTATAACTTACGGGAAACATTTTTTCGGTACTCTTTAATGGGTACCTATTTTTTGCAATGAGCTTACGATGTGTTTGTGGTGTTCTGATGTACTTAGTATACTAGTGTTTGTATGTTATTTGCATCTACTCCTGGGCAAACTACGTCATTTCTTGCACTTACGATTGATTCTTTTAATACTAATGTTTGGGTACACCTTCGGTGTATTGAGTAAATAAATAAATAAATGGAATGCAAACAATCAAAACAACGACAACAATAACATTAAGCATGTTTTGCTTCACCTCTACCTTATTCAAAACATGTTTGTAATTAGTTACCCTGAGGCTCATCAGTGAAGAAGGTAACGTAACTAATTGATTTAGTTGCACTTACGATTAGTTGCACATTTAGTACTGTATTTGGCGAATTCGAAGAAACTTTCCAGGCATTGCTCTCTTTGGCGAGTGTGCTGCCCTTTGCAGCCCAGCAACAGAGAGGTAAGTAACACTGATGATTACGGTGCACACGAACATAAACAGTGCTCTGAAATGTACTATTGCCATTCAGAGCGGCCCATTTTGTGCCGCTTATGTAGACGGTATGTTCCAGTTCGTGCTGATAATACAAGCACAAATAGCACTTCTGATTGCTCATTATTATCGACATTTTCGAGGAGTCACTGATTTTCATAGTTGCTTTAGCCAACTGTGATGGACGGCCACCCGCCAGTCAGGAGCTTTTACTCCTAGAAAAGTTCCATAAGGATCTGCAAACGCAGTTGGTAGGTGATCGTTAGCACTGCTCGAAAAAATTAGATTGAAACTGAAGGAAATGTCGTGCCGTCTCTATGACCTATTTTCACGGAATAATAATGCAACTTAAGACCTCTATTTTTTCGCCTTTTTGCAGCACTTTTGCCAATGCATACGAGCGTAATGAGCCTTGTACGGCAGATTTACTGTACTGTCGATTTCATAACATTCCTGCCACCTACAAGCAGTACACGGTTAAAACAGCACCAAGTGGATACTAAAAGTAGCGAAGTTATCAAGCTCAACTTAAGATGAGGGTAATCAAATTGGCGGGAGTCGTGCAGAAGGATCATTTACGTTTACTACTTAGTACTAGTATTATGTTACAAGGATGTTTTTGTCGGGACAAAAAGTCGCCCGGACGGGTCAAGAACGCGCACTCTCTGCTTACCGGAAGTAGGTTATGCTACTACACCACAGGCTGTTCAATCGAGCTTGTTATCCCTCGTTGTAATGTCCTATCAGCTCTAACCCACGAAATAAGGAGTAGCTGGCGGTTGCTATCGTCATGCAATCTGTTAAACATAGGGTCTTACTATGACAATGTTTTACGCTTGTGTTCAGGAACAGGATCTTCGGATCTATCCTAGTCAGGGGCGGGGGCACACAACTAAAAAGTATGTAAAAAATGAATTGAGCCTTACCGAGCGGCTCCTAGAGTGCGAGGTAGAACCTAAAAGAAGCCGAAAACAAACGAACAAACAAAAAATAAATAAAAAATCGCCGCGGTTTTACAACCGTCTCGGCGGGCAAGGAGCGACGCAATGGATGCATGCCGCGTGCTGACCGCCGCCTGACATGTTAGAACCAGCATCTAACATGATGAGGAGAGCACCAAACTTCGCATGCTTACAACCGCGGCGAAAACAAATGTAATTTTTTTCCGTTTTTTGTTCGTGAATCTTTCTAGTTTAGGTACTATTTTGTTCTATAGAAGCCGCTCGGTTAGTCTCAAGTGGACTTGTTGCATACTTTTTAGTTATGTGCCCCCTACCCCTCTAAGATAAATCCGGATCATCTCCACCAGCGATGCAAAGAGTGGACACGCATTCGATAAGGATCTGGTCACACTAACAATCATATAATTCCATCCTGAATAGAGTCGGTAGCCGTTCTACCTAGGCCATGCCGTGCACACCACTAACCTGTTCCCTAAGGCGCCCAATGCTGCCAAGAATACAGCCCCGGGGGAACTGGAAAGCTCCTATGCTCTTGCTCGACCCCGTGTATAGTGGGACTCTAACGCTCCGATCCTTGTCCCGGTTGTAATGTAATGTCATCACCGTCAGGGCGACCCTACCTAGGAGAACTATGGAACATGGCGGCGGGACCGATATACAGATAAATCTGAAATTTATTGTCAAATGTTCTTACCGAAGCGTCCTCGCCTGCGCGCCTCCTCCTCTCCCAGCTATCGCCTGGGGTACGTACTAGTTCAATGAGGTCGTTGAGATACAGTGTCCGCTCCGGTATGGCTCTGCCAGTTGCGTGCTAGGAGGGTAGCAGTTCTAGCGCTTCGACGGAAAATTCAGCTTATTAACTTTTTCCATATCCAATTATTTATCGTCTACCTATTTTTGGCTACCTCTTATTTTTTTTCTTATTCACTTGTGACGATCACTGATTTTATTGATGATTTTGAGACTTATTTTCTTCCTAGATAACGTCCTGTCCTCCCCATCCGAGAAGACAACTTACCATTCGCTTCCTGCTCCTTTTCCTTAATGGTTTTATTAGCTATTCCCTATTCTTGTTTATAGCCAATCTTGCGTGTGTTTCTGTTCCCACCTAGCTGAATACTTTTATTGGCAAGCACAATAAACAAACAACCAACAGTGGATATATTCTGAATTTGTTCATTGGGAGCATTGGCATGCAGAACGTATCAGTAGGAAGTCGCAAGGCTACGCTGGATACGTTTCGCAAATCCCTGCCTTTTACGAATCTTCCTCCACTTTCTCCTCTCTTTCAGAGCTTATCCCGCTTCACCGCTTCAAGCAGGTTAAGCTTCTTATTCTTCAGCATCTGTTCCGCTTCGTAGTGGGGTCCGCTTTTCTGGCGCCATGTCGCCATCTTTCTCGATTCCATGCTTGGTCGGGGTAAACACCAGCTGTTTTAAGTCTTGGGGCAACGTATCAGCACAGCGCTGCTTCGAGCGCCATCTAGGCTCTAGGCCAATTTTCAGACACTTCCAAATTTAGGCCCACCTTGCGGACGTTGTCTTCTTCTCCACGCAGAACGTGGCGGTAGCATCGCAATCAAGCTTCGCGTATCTTGTCAGGTACACCAAACTTCTGCCGAACGGTATCGTTTTGGATGTGGTCCATGCGCATGGCTCCTGCCGTCCAGCGCAGTGTCTTCGTCTCCATTACAATGAAGTAGCTTTGAGTTTCTTTGGTCGAAGGCCAGCACTCAGCGTCATACCTCGCTACTGGTCGAACGATAGTTCTATAGATATTTGGTTTTGAACTCTCTGGCATTTTCTTGTCGAAGAGCACCCCAGTCAATGAGTGCCAATTGGACCAAGCTGCACTCACGCATGAGTACACTTCCACCATCAGACCACTCCATCGGACGCAATTGCTGATCCCAAGTATTCAAACACCGAAGTGCGTGCAAGCTCACTTCCGTTAATCTTAATGGAGCCCGACTCGTTTACGTCAGTCGTTATAGAGGATCAGTGATCTCTATTTGTTTACGATGATCTTTACTATGATTTGTATCAGTATCGCAGCTACCTGTGGTATAAATAGAGTCGGATGCGATGCCGGCTTCATTCTTCTTGTTCTCACCCTTCTACTGTTCCTGTGGAATAAAGAAGTGGCGGATCGGTTGAACTCAGCAAGGCACAAGACCCGCGTGGCAACGGTTTGGATCCCGCTCAACGGATCCCGTTTATGGTGCATCGGCCGGGAACCATAAATGAGATCCGTTGAGCGGGATTCAAACCGTTGCCACGCGGGTCTTGTGTCTTGCTGAGTTCAACCGATCCGCCACTTCTTTATTCCACAGTAACAGTAGAAGTGTGAGAACAAGAAGAATGGAGCCGACCCTATTTATACAATGGGCAGCTGCGATACTGATACAAATCAAAGTAAAGATCATCGTAAACAAATAGAGATCACTGATCCTCTATAGTCGTTAGGTACTCGGTCTTCTCGACGTTCAGTTTGAGTCGTAACTTCGCCAAGTGGTCGCATCAAGCTTGCATCTGCCGCTCGTCATACCTGACTTGGAGTCTCCGTGCAAAATGTATGCCGCCAATGGCGTGAAAATCTGTAATACAAAGAAGTAACAAAGCCTGAAATCTCCTATGAGGTACAAACCACCACTGATTTCATAGGAAGGTGAGCAGATGACTGGGAACTCTCTCTCTTGCTGCTGACAAAGCACTCTTTTCTAATACAGTCACGGTACCGCAACTATACTCCATCCTGTACCCTTAATCGCATAGGCTTGAAGCAGGTTACAGACGATAGAGACTTCGGCTCCCTTATAACGAGTGAATTAAGGCTCGACCTTCATTACAAATAAATTGTAGAAAAGCAAACTTCCGGACGCACAATCTGTTCAGGGTCCCGAAAACAAATGGTCCTCGTGCTCAGTAAGTGTCTCCCGACTTTCTCGAAAGCGTCCCTAGAGAACAATTATACGCATAATTTCTTTATGAGGTGCTGTGTGGCATGGTGTAACAGTATCCATAATGCCTCATGCAAAGAGTCAAACAGAAATTCTTGGAATACACAGTAGTAGGAAATAAGGCAGATTTAACCATATTGAATAAAACGTTCACAATGAAGCTTTCGCCGTGATTCTATAGAGTTCTTTAGAGTACTTCTTACGAAAGGTAGACCAGATAACCTTAGATTATAAGGGACGGTTGAAAGGTAGTAGCAGATTAGGTCTAATTTTATCACTTGCAGGCATCATAGATAGTTCAACCAATTTATCGATGATAACGAGAACTTTCCCGGTATTTCACTGTATTACTTAACGCGCCTGCAGGATCGCATTGGGCTCAGATAGATAACTAAAAGCCAGTTGCGTATTTTAAATTCTAGCATCTGATATATTGTATTCCAACTTTGCGTGCAATCCTGCTGTTAATCACGGCATCAAATAGACAAATAAGCAAATAAGCGCAGTAAGAACTACCTGTTTATGAGACGTAACTACGCGGGCTCACGATTATGGTGTGGAAGCGAATTATTCCCTTCTCGTACACATTTGTACACTGCCCACCTGTACACTTTGTACCTAGGTCTTTCAAAAATTATAGGTATTTTACTAAAAGGCGACGCCCTTTGCTGCCGGTTGCAGTGAAGGAAATTACCACATCCTTACTAATCCTTAAATGCCAAATCTTCTTATGAAGTTTACAGACCTGGGATTGCGAAATAATGGATCTCAGCGACCTAGCAGCCACTGTCGAACTCACTTATCCCAGTGCACCGCAATACTTTGGCCACTCATCGTTGTACTGCAGAATTTCAAGACGGGTGTAAGAGTTTGCATCATTCATTTACTCATGGATTTGATATAATCTAATTTCCTAGGGATCACAGCAGCGTCTAATGATAGCGAATTGCTAACATGTCAGTGTTAGCAGCCAGAGATAGAAACAAGGACAAGATCTGATAGTATGCTATAGGGTACTTCATCCGTCCCATACAAGTACTGTTGTAAAATCATTTAAAACATGTATTTGAACCTAAAGACTGTAGCTGTAGATAACCTAGTCAAAACAGCTTGAAAGAACCTACCGACACAGTGCTGCTATAGAAGGATTAATCCAGAGCTGGAACCAATCGGTATCGGGGAACTGCGGTCGAAACCGGAGGCCATTCATTTAACAATTTGACGAGGACTCACAGCAACCCTTGCTCATCCCTACCTTATCTGCGGTTCTTACTAACTTGAGGCCCTGCTGCCCCAACCTTTCTAATCTGGCGCGTACTGTGACGGATTAGTTCCTCGAGCACTCCACATCTCTGAGCCACTCTCTCGCACGGCTGTGAGCCCAACTTTTTCATTCGTGGCAGGATTAATCAGTTCTCCTGTTCAGCCTTTCAAAAAGAGGTCTACGAGTTTAACTGGAAGTGAGGAGGGCGACAGCCGTTCGAGACAAATGCAGAAGGTGGAACTGACGATAGCCAACATGCGTTCATAGTTCTTTATCCGCGACATAACGAATATGGGGATATGTATACTCAGCCGGGAGGTCGAGCGTTCTACCCCGTCGCCCCTGGGCCGCCCACCACCAACCCCCTGGGCTTGCTTGAGAGTCCGGTGGCTGCCTTACGAGATAGTGGGACGCAGACATTTGCCACGCCTGTTTAAAGGGCGGGGGGTAGAACGCCACTCCGCCCTCCAGCCACCGCAGACGTTAAATTTGATGCGCGGAGATCGACGCATCGCTCTGCGAGAGCCGCTGCTCAGCTTCAGCGCATCGCGCCCATTCTTCCAGCGGCGCGGTCACCGAACGCAGAATTAAGTCCAGCAAGGTGTCGTGACGGTTGCCACGCTCCATCACGACTCTTCAAGAGCACACACGATGGGATGCGCCCTGGTCCCGACGCGGAGGGCATACGGTCGCGCGCGTGCGCCACGACGCACTATAAACGCCTGCCCGCGCGCACCCGGCAGTCTTCGGCTTCGTCGTCGCACCGAGCGGTCGGTCCGCTCTCCGCTCCGGTACTTCATCGTCAGCGCAGTGTCCACTCCACCAGGACTTCGACTCGACCAGCCGCGCAGGACTCCAGGACGACCAAGGCAGGACGCGCAGGGACGACAGTCAGAGGTAACCGCAGAGGCCGACCAAGCCACCGCCTTCGTGAGCGCAGGATCCAGGGTAGGAGCGAGAAAGGATCTGTGGCTTGCGCTTGGGGCTGACCCGTAGGTAACGTGGCGGGGCTCAGCCTTAACTCGTAGGCAATTGTGTTCCTATATTGATATGTATTGTGTACGTATTGGGTTGCCATGAACTACGTCATCTATTGCGCATTGTCATGTGACTCGAGAGTGGGAGAAGGTCTATTCTGAGCGCAGTGGTAAATACTGCAGGTCGGTTGGGTCAATTGTATCACGTGAGCGATGTGAAGATGGGCGAGAGCCGTCGGGGGCCAGCGCAGGAGCAGCCCCGGGAAAGATCCTAAATAACATCCGCATTGGTATCAGGTGTGCTAAGTCGGGGCAACAAGGTCCTTACCCTAACGTTGAAGGTAATGTAAGAGCTAACACGTATGGGTGACCTCGACCTCCGGTTGTGCCTCACACGTGGCCACGGGATGAGCGCCGCATGAGTTCTACCACCGATGCAGCGGACTCACCCGGGGCACGACACAAGGTGTTTTACGGCGGCGAAGTATAAATGCCTCCTAGTGACGCAAAAAGTCGATATCCATACCAGTCCTTGTGCCGCGCAGCGGGGCAAGTATAAACTATGCCTCTGCTGTTGTGCGTGTTGAAGGATCCCTCGCGTTCCTCAACTATGCTTCCCATTGGTGAATAGACTCGTGTAAGCCCCCTTCATAGTTCAAAAATTTCAGCAGAGTTTACAAGGAAAGGGGATCAATCTACGAGTAGGCGCCAAAAGCAGCCTATGCATGTAAGGCTATAACATTTATGATGCCATTCTACATTCACGATTATGTTTTCAGACTTTTGATATGTGCAACTATATGTTCTGTAAACTGTTGCAGATTTGCCGACACTCCTGATATGACCATAAAGCTCCTCTTATACATTATTGACATGATGCCAAAGGAAGCGGTAATGTAATAGATGTTGTGAAATATTTATAAAACCAATTTTATAATGGCTTACAGATAAAAGAAATTGGGAAGAAGGTAGGTAAAGGAGCGCGCTACGGTTGCTCAGCAGGAAAATATGAGTATAATCGCCATCCAAACCATACGCACTACAATCTTCTATGTCTCTACAAGTAACATACTTCTTTAAAAACCTATTACGTCAACAAAACATTCAATAATTTTTCAGAAAACCTAATAGCGGAACGCAGTGCTGATGACGTGCAAAGCTTCGACGACTTCACACGAGAGACATCTAATAAAAATTGCATAGCAGCTCAGCTTGTTTTTAACCGCGAAAACAGTGATCAATACAGGCTACAAACGATACCGAATAGAACATTCTACTTTTCACTAACAGAAACATGTTGCAATTGAAATTTGCCCAAGCCTGCGGAGCCTCATGCGTTCGCCACTCCCATACCCAATCCTCATCAGCACTCGCCCAAAATGGCTCCAATTATAGAGATTCTAAGGGGAAAGGGTGAATACACCACAGGAAAGAGTTAGGGTAGGTGACGACAAAGCTTCGGCGGTCTAAATTCGTTCACACACTGCCACTACTTCGGACAATACTCCGATCATTACGAGAATTCTTCAGCAGCAATCTACTCCTATAGAGAGTTCCTTTACTCACCCATGCCTACCTATCGAGGAGCTAACAACTATGGATCCCAAGTCGAAATCCCTCGTAACAATTTCAGTGCTTCTTGACACAGGAGCAGAGATGTCTTTCACTTATAAAGCACTAGCTCAGAGGCATCACGTCCGGTTCTTGATGAAAGGGAGATTCAATTCCACACCTTTGGATCGCAAGACACAAGAAAGAGTAAATGCAGAAATGTGTATATGGAAGCCTGGAACGCGGACGGGACACCTCACAATCTGCAACTTCTCACTCATGACGTCTTAGCACACCCTCTAGTGTCGCCCAGTCTTCAAACAGGGGACATGAAGTTTATCAAGTCACTGAATGCCGATAAAGTGAAAACAAGAGAACAAAAGGGTAAAGCCTTCAATTCTTTTGGGTTGCTACCATCTGTGGTCATTCGTACGACGTGATGAACCCACAATAACATTACCATCTGGGATGCATGTGTTTCCAACAAGATTGGGATTCTTGATGTCAGGAAAGGCCATTTCCCAGATGAGTCAAACACTCCAAATTTCCCAATCGAAGGAAGAAGAGATCGAAAAATGGGAAACTACTGATCAGTGGGTACAACTACTCTTTGTACAATCACTACAGCCGACGTGGAGGTAACCGAAGAAGAAAGAGACACGTAGGTGGCATTCTGGAGGATGGATGCAGCAAGAACGGAAGAACTCACAGGGTCGGAAAAGGATGTGCGCTCTGTCCAGGACAAAAAAGTGTGGGAACAGTTCAATAAAACGAAAAGAGAAATCATGGGTATTATGTGCAACTTTCTTGGAAAGAACATGTTCTGGCATACACTGGCATACAAGCGACTAAGGACGAACTTCTGTTGGGACAATACAATACCGTCCTTTAGGATCAGCTCCAACAAAACATAATAGAAGAGGTACATGACGAAGATTCATCCGTTGGACGACAAATTCACTGCATACCTCACCAGCCAGTGATGGCTTTATAGAAAACAACAACAAAACTACGAGTTGTCTTTGACGCATCTTCCATTACAAAGGGTGCCCATCCCTCAACGACGTTCTTCTCAGAGGTTCGGTTATGCTTCCTTCTCTATACGGAATCCTTGTAAGGTTCAGAATCGGGAAAATCGCAATAACGTCTGACGGAGAAAAAGGGTTTTTATCTTGCGACAATGCACCGAGTTAGGAAAAGCAATACTAAACGAAAGCATTCAGGAAGCCAAGATGGATCCTTTGGTCGCAAGAGAGCTGAGTAATGGGGAGATAGAAGGGAGGCACATCACTCAGTATGCTCCATGGTAGGGCGGATTTTACGAGAGGCTGATCAAGTCTGTGAAACACTCACTATTCAAAACTATCAGCAAAACAATACTGCTCTTCGAGGAATTGTCCACCGTTTTGATCGAGATTGAAGCTCTTCTCAATATCCGCCTGCTCACATACGCCAGTAGCGATCTGCATATGGGACAGATCCTACGTCCTATCGACTTCGTGCAGAGGGATCCTCTGATCTCATACCCAACAGGAAACGCGGACGAATCTTCCAAAGATCCAATATATCTCTCGTCAAAGGAAATGGTTATAATCGAGACAGAACGCAGGCAATTCAAGCAGTCGACATAATCATGTTAACTTACGGAAGCATTTTAGAAGAACCTTCAAGCGACAGTGCGAGAAGCCGTCGTACGTTTGCCATCGCGACGCCTCGTTCGGCGTCCTGTGAATCTTTTAGTACCCCTCGAGCTGGAGGACGATCAGATGATCGAGGATACTGAAGACCAACTAGAACATTCAACAACCAAGCAGCAGGAAGATCAGGATTTAGTTCAAGAGGTGAAGAACAACGTCAGGTCGACATCGATACGGAAACGCAAGTATGTCGACTACAGTGAGATTTAGAGCAAGAAGAATATCCAAAGTATCGTTTGGATTTTTTCCAATACATATGATACAGATTATGATGATCTGCTCCCTCGCCTTCACAGCAAGTGCAACGAACCTGCCAAAAGGTAGTGAGCAGGGGTGTGCGGAACCTTTTCTGGAAAAAGCGGAAGACGAAAAAGGAACGGAAACGCTCAAAATGGCCGGAAACCGGAATACGAAACGCGGAAACGGAAATGACACATGTTCACCATTTTTTCAAAAATTGCATCTGAAACGGTGTCAGAAACATCTTCTATTCCACCTTTTCCTGCTCAGAATCTGCGAGCAGCAGAATCTTCCACAGAATAATGCTCGTCCTTATCATAACGTAATATAGGAAGGCATAAATTCATAATATTGCTAACCTTTTAACTATGGCTGAGTAATAAATGAAAATAAATTCAGGATCTTATCTCTCTATTTCTCACTATTTCAGCATGCAATCCTTCCATATTTAGTTTCTGCGACATTTTTCGCTGCCTTTTTGATGCTGATATTTTTTGAACGATAGACGTAACTTATTTAAACACTTGAGGTTGCTTACAGACCCGCATTAAAAAAAACCGACGCGGGTGAAGTTTAAAACCTGAGTAGCCACCTTGATGAGTTTTCGACCACGAAAGAGATTTCTCTCAACACTTTTAGAAACCAGTTGCATCATGGAAGACGTGGTGACTGCACAGATATCTGCATACTTAATATTAGCAGTTACATTGTAGTCACCAAAACTAATACTCGGAATTCATTCTGAAATCTAAGGTGATAATTAGATGACTGTTTAGTCTGGCGGGTTCACACTTCCACAGGAATGTTCAGTCTGGGCCAGCCTAGAAACCCTACACCCAATGTGACACAGCTGGACTGTTCCTAGATGGTTCTCGAGGCAACAGTTTTGTGTCAGAATTCAATAAGTCACCACATTCAGTCAAAATAACAGCTCATGGTAGATATTCGTAACGCTTCATTAAAAAATGAATCGCACAACTTATATAGATCAATACCACACCTAACGAAACTAAAAATTGAAATTTGCAGCTTTGGTCAGGAACACTGATGTAATTTTGGAGCATAAACCGCTTGCCAAAACCTTCACTGAACTCTTTGCTTCATGATACAGCGCTATATGCTTACTAAGATTTTAGTTTTTTTTCTATATGCTTATTAAGCTATTTGTAACTAATGGATCAAGAATTTTATGATCATTCAAATGTTGAGTGCATTTTCTTAGCATACAGTGCAAACATAGCCTTGTGGCACATTAATTTTGCCCTGCACCCAGCCGTTGTCATTTTTGAGTGCTTTTTGGTAATCTAACCAATTTCAAGAATATTAATACTAGAGTTGTCAAACAGTATTTCTGTCACAATTATATGATGGAGAAAATTTTTAAACTGAAACGCTGATTGTGTGATTGTGTTCGATGGAATACTATTTTGAAGCAGTGCCCATTTCCGTTTCCGTCTTCCGGTGCAAAAACAGGCGGGACACGGAACGGAAGAGCCCAAAATGGCCGGAAACCGGAATTCGGAACACGGAAACGGAAATTCCGCACGTCCCTGGTAGTGAGCCAATACGCTTTTATGTGTGCTAGGAGGAGTGCATGTTGTCTCGACATTTCAGACTCCATACGAGATTTGCGCAGAGCAATACTGTGTTCAGGTTGACAATCCACGATTTCAAGAGAACATCAGTTTCCACCAGAAATAACTCTTCATGATCACCTGGTGCAGTTGATACTCAATAACGAGGAAGCAACGACTGTTTTTATTTGAGTCCAGGATGACTCTTTTAAGGATCGGTGGAGTTTCGGTGGAGCCTTTATAGTTGTGAAATCTAACAAGGAAAGGTTTTCAACTCGTGGTGAGCTTTTGCGATGCTATTTTGAAAGGATGTAGGGCTCTGTGAGCGAAGTCCAGAACCACAGTCAGTTTTTGCTGAAGGCTTTTCTAAAGACCTGAAAAGCGCAATACTCGTCAATCTCTACAACACCCCACGAGATGTGCCTCGGTGGCGCATTCGGCAGGAGTATTGCCTCTAAGGAGCACACCAGCGGGTCAGTTCGAGTACGAGTGCTGCCGATATTTTTGCATGTATTAGTTTGTTGTTATTACGCTTTTTCATGATCAAGCAATTCCAGACCATTAATGCTGACAACAAACCAAGTCTATTTGCGCCTTCATATGTGCTAGTTTTTTCAACTATTCATATCTGTACCACCAGTAGGGATGTGCGGAATTTTTTTCGGGAGAGGCGAAACACGGAATACGGAAAGAAAGAGCTCGAAAATGAGCGGAAACCGGAATACGAAACACTTAAACGGAATTAACTCAAAAATAGTTACTTCATTTAATTTTTCATAAACATATATCCATAATGGCAGTAATGAATAAGTTGCTATTAACAAATTTAGGAACTGGGCAAGGCAACAAATCCTTGTATTCGTGAATTGTTAAGAAGAATGTTCAAACATTGCTAGTGTAACAAATTGAAGTTTATGCAAAACCTTTCTGTAAATAGCAAGCTAGTATTTTAAACGCATAAACACAGCTAACAAGTAAGATGCTAGAGATTACGACACTCACGACACTTAATCATCTTACTGAATGTCCCGGAGCTATCCTAATTGGGAGGGGGCACCGCTAAGGTTACAGATGCGTTCAGCATTTCACGATACGACAATCAGTCTCTGAGATCGCGTGGGTACCATAGTATCATTTGGCAGTGGCTGAAGCTCTGGAACAAACGCATAGAAGAGGGTGGAGAGGCGATACACCGCATGCCCTCCCGATAGATCCAGTATTCCTTATGGAAGGCAATGTTAGCAACCTAAGAGTGCTCATAGAACTCTGATCTAGAATAGGTGTTGCAAGCCAGACCTAAGATTATTAGGGAATAAGTTAAGAAAGCTCCGGATAAGGAGATTGATCCTTGATTCAAACACTGATGAAACCTTTGTGGCATTATACTCTCCGGTAGTCCGGTTTTCAAGAAAAGTTTCCTTGTTTTCTTTTTCAAGAAAAAACGAATCCAATTTCGTTATCACACTGTTCCGACACGAGGATGCACCACCACAATCACCAGAAAGGCGACGCACAGTTGATCTTTCTCCAGCCTCTCGTTCAACTTCAAGAGGTGGCTGAAGGCAGAGCAAAACAATCAGTGAGTGATGAGTCGTCACCATTTCCGTTCCGTCTTCCGTCCCAAAAGAGAGCGGAACGCGGAACGGAACGGGAAGACGAAAACGGCCGAAAACCGGAATTTGGAACACGGAAACGGAAGTTCTGCACATCCCTGCTGCGCACGCCGCCCACGCCACGCGCGCTACGCTCGTTGTGCTCTCGTCGCTCGTGCGAAACATGCATATCGATTAAAACCGGGCGCGCGCCGCCGAAAAGTATTCATACTCGAGCGCCCACGCTGTCGCTCCAGTTGCTACTGTCACCTGGTCATACTTCCGCACGCTGGGCTCTCGCTGCTTTTGTCGCTGCTGTCGCGGAGTATGAATAGGCCCTAAGCCGCGTTATCAGAGATTTCGGCTATACTTTCTCTGTTAAATTGCTGTAAGTCGTTGATGAATCCGGCCGCGAGATGCCAGCCAACGCGTTGGTCGTACTTCTTCGTGAAGCCCTGAACGAAGAGTAGTCACCCCGTATTAAGTGGCTCTCCATCTTGGTAAGAAGGCACATGAATGCCCAATTACATCAGAAGTGACCTAGCTCGGTTCACCACTGGAGTAGGACACACCAATGTTATGTAAAGGCGTAAATTTCGTGGAGCACAGAACGTCGTATGGGGCTGCCTTACCAGGTGATCCCTTCGGACCCACTTTGCGCCAAGTAGGCCGCTTTTTGTGTCCCTCGTTCCGCCTTGGCCTGCTGAGTCACTCTGGCACATGGCACGGACGAAGAGGCACTCGATGATCATCGTGACATTGGTAAGCAAGCTGAGCTGCGAATGATGAGACAGTGCAGAACTCTTTTGAGTTCAGAAGAAAACCTATTGATCAGCCTGGCCTTAATTCATTTGACCAAACCCGGTTGACCCCGATCAAAACGGCCTCAAGGAGGTCCGGCGCAGGGTCAAGCTTGAGGTTCGGGAATCGAAGGGGGGGGGGGGTCGTACTGCGGCCTCGTCTGGAGGGGGGGTCGTACTCTCTCGGTTTTGGCAGAGGACTCTCTCCAAATTCAGGTTTTTAGATGATGTTTGCATCTATTAATAAGTTGTTTTTTCCAGGTGTGACTACGACAATGCGGAGATATACAAGCACTTGCGTTTCCTGGAGTTAAAAAATAGCATTGAATATCAAAAAAATTTTTAATGCCGATTACTGTGCAGTGAAAAATAAAGATTTCCTGTCTGCAGATTTATGGTCAATGAGAGATTTTTATTTTTTCAGATTTTCCCAGGACGTCATGGACATGGTAGTTTTCTGCCTGATGAGCGACATCTACTTCCAGAATTGCACTCTATAAAATTTCAAGTGTTAATTACTGAGGACGACCTAAGTGCTTTCCCTACAAGATTTTTGAAGCGCTCTTCGAGTCGATGACGGAATGGCAACCGAAGGACGGACTTGCTTGAAAAGTAATTTCTCTCCTGCAGGAAACAGCATC
>OX377203.1:3353408-3390423 GCA_947396885.1 Heligmosomoides polygyrus polygyrus
GTTCTTGTGGCTAGATTTTATCCGTATGGGTGATCTGCTTCGGCTAAAAAATAATATTTTCATGAAAAATGAGAATTTTGTATGCGATCCATCCTCGTCATATCTTCATCGCAGCGGAGAAGCATAGTTTTTAATGTATGTTTAGCATGACTTAAAATTTCATATGATGCAATTCCACTCTCTGTCGTCCTGTCCTTCAGAAGGCAGAAAAAAAATTCCAGCGAGGAGTCCATCCATATTTCAATTGCGATTGGTCATGCCAGAGAACGCAGTGGCCGCATTAAACTGCCGTAAAACGGAGATTTTTTGGGGCTCCTGGAAAATTCATAAAGTTTTAGTAGATGTGTTTTCTATGCTTTAAAAGGCAGGTTCTAAAAGTAACGTGTTCCATGTGATTAGTGTGTCGATATCTTTTCGGTAAATCGAGACGTCTGATCATATAGAATATCGTTTCAGAGAAACATAGTTTTATCACTGTGTGTCCAACGGGCTTAAAATTTTATAGGGTGCGATTTCATCTTCTGATGCTGTTTCCTGCAGGAGAGAAATTACTTTTCAAGCAAGTCCGTCCTTCGGTTGCCATTCCGTCATCGACTCGAAGAGCGCTTCAAAAATCTTGTAGGGAAAGCACTTAGGTCGTCCTCAGTAATTAACACTTGAAATTTTATAGAGTGCAATTCTGGAAGTAGATGTCGCTCATCAGGCAGAAAACTACCATGTCCATGACGTCCTGGGAAAATCTGAAAAAATAAAAATCTCTCATTGACCATAAATCTGCAGACAGGAAATCTTTATTTTTCACTGCACAGTAATCGGCATTAAAAAATTTTTTGATATTCGATCCTATTTTCATATAATTATATTCAATAAATCAATGAGATCATCTGTGGAGGAAGCTGCGAGCGAATTTCCACGTGCTAGTCGAAATCACATCTGGAAAGATCAACCTATTAAAGGGTACAAAAACCACATTAAAAAATTAAAAAATCAATGGAGATAAGAAATAAAACGAAGAAAAACGAACCTGAAGAATAGGGGGGGGTCGTACCAAATCCGTTCCCGAAGGGGGGGGGGTCGTAAACTTTCGGCAAAAATCGAACCCCACGCTTGACCCTGGTCCGGCGGTCCAGCGGACCCGTCGACATCGTCCGCGAGACGCATCGATCTTCGTTCTTTTTCTTCTTTTTTCGTCAAAATAAATCCATTGATTTTCTTCGGTGCACCTTTTTTCCGAGGCGTCAGGTAATGGAATGATAACTAATCGGACTTCTTTTTTCTTATGTAAGAAGTTGATTGCGCAGGGTGTATTCTGATAGTCAAGTACTTCATTTCATTTTATTTTATTGTTTTCCCTGCCTAATCCTCTGAACAATCACCTAGTCTAAGTAAGGCTTTCCGCTACATCAAAGCTCCTTATGCCTGTTTTTAAGTCTCACCTCATGGGAGGCGGGGATAGGCGGAGTTTCTGTTTTTTTGATTTTCTGGCCATTTTGGGAAGATTTGGTGCTGCCCCAATGGGGGGGGGGGTCCACCTTATATATGGCGGGGCCTCGTCCTCCTGGCGTGCCCACTCCCAAACCCCTGGGTTTCCTCGAGAGTCTAGTGGGCTGCCTCACGTTGTACATTATGTTGCGTGTGTTTCCATCTCAACTATTATTCAAATCTGTGTATAAGGTGAACCACCTATTGAAAGACATTACATCGCACCCAGCTGCTGATGCTGCTCCCAACGCCGATTAGCGATGGTGCGCGGAAACTGTACACTGGCGGCCCCTTGTACGCTCGCGATGGCACAGCCCGCAAGCGGCTCGGGGTGCAGTGGGTAGTGGCGTTGATTCATGCTAGGAAAGTCGGGGGAGGGGGGGGGGGGGTCGGCTCTCCTGCGTTAAAGCATCTCTGCATTTCAACTGACCTTTTGAGGGATTTTGACGTCTACACGTCATTTCCTAACGAAATCCGCACAGAAAAACTCGAATTGTGGCAAAACAGCAGTAAAACGCTTCACCGTGCAGGCCATGTTGAATAGTTGACGAAATATAGAGAAGGGGTGCTAAAGGACCAGAGAGCCCGACAGTTTCCGCGCTCCATTGCTAATCGGCATCGAGACTAGCAGCAGCTGGGTGCAGTGCAATTGCACTAGCCCCCCCCCCCTATTGGGATTGCACCAGGAGGTCTAGTAAACATTTTGTGTTGCATTAAATTAAAAAAAAATGCTCTACACTGGTGTGGTCTGCTCCTGTGGTGAACTGCTCCATGTTACTTCTGTTGTAACTGTGCATTCATGTGCCTCTTTACGAAGGTGGATAACCACTGAATGGAGGGCGTTCGTTCCCTACACGATCCCGCCCGCCGCCCACTTTCCGCCCTACACGCGCCGCCCTATTGGGACAAGTTTGCGGTGCGCGAGACCGTCGTTAACTGGCGTGACGTCGTCCAGAAACCTATCAGCTGATAGGAGACGATCGGGAAGCGCATCTCATGGGAAACTCCGAAATCATTTGAGGTTGATTCTTTAAATTCTCGCCACAACTAGAGACCATGGGCGATTCCGGTCAGGAGTTGGTGGTGTCTACATTGAAGACTTATCTGCGCAAAGCTGGTTCACCGTCCTCTCATTTTAAACGATCGAACAATTCCTTATATTGAAGAATTTTCCAATGGATGATCGCGTTGTAGTCGTGACATATCTAGTTAAGATGTTGCTTTACTTGTCGGAAAATGCGGACGACGCCTTAGTACTGACAATATTGCGGGTCTTGAAGAAAGCCTTAGCGTTGCAGTTGAAAAGCCCTTTCCTCCAAATATGGTGAACAAGATTCTGATTGTTGTCTCAAGAGCGAAATTTGTTCAGGATAGAGCTGCCAGATCAAGGAAATGATTAGAAATGCGATGTCTCCATGTGATGACAGGGACCCGGACATCTTGTCCTCGGCGGGCTCCTCGCCCCGCCCCTTTCTGAGGGTGGTTGTAAGGCCGCAGGCCGTCTAAGGACACGGGTCAACCAGGCGAGCGGAAAGGCGAGAGCGCAGAGAAACAGACACTCCGGCTGCGATCCGACGACTGGCAGCCGAGTGAGCTGACTCAGCGCGCGGGTGAGAGCACCCTCTCGTTGCTTGCTTCTTCATATCCGCTAGCAGTCGCGTAGGTGTGCAGTGCAAGAAGAATGGGTTTCAAGGAGGAGAAAGTGATGCAACTTTCGCAGCCTACAAACTTCCTAAAGGTCACGAAACAGTCGTCTGGAAGCTGCTACGTTTCACGACAGACATGGCACGACAGACATCAATTAGTGGGGGTACGCAGGTCTGTCAAAACTGGATTTGTAAAAAGAAATTGGTGGAGACGTTTGGGTCCTGCTTACATAATGACAAGGTTTCCTGGAAGCACATGCTAGTGGAAGACAGGAAGCAACAAACTTAAGTGGATCATCCTCATGATATTCTATTATTCGCCTTCCTTGGACAGAACATTTGCGTTTATGAACAGATGACAATCCTTAAGGCCGATCCCTGATCCTTAAGCTTCCTTTTCTCTGGGAGCCTTAGATCTGTTTCTTTTTACAGACGATAGTGATGGAATATACTCATTTGCATACAGCTAGAAGCAATGAACATTGAGATAAAACTTCTGAAAAATGCCCTCGCTTTGGAATAAAAACCAATCAGTGTTCACACAGCACTGCAGTAACTGATCTCCGAAGCGTCCTGAAGCCAGGTTTTGAGAAGTAGCGGACTTGAAGCCCCATTGGTCTACACAAGAAAAGCGATATAGCCTATTCCAAGCCGCTCAGTACTTTGCGTGTAACTTTGTGCAACCAATCAAGCACACCACTGTGAGGTTCTGGCAAGTACACGGCCCGTCCCAAACTCGCAAAATCGGATCTCACCTTCGATCCGGGACACTGGTTGCGAGTGCTATTACCAATGTCCTTGTCGTAATATTCTTTAAAAAATGTCGAAAAGGTAAGGCAAGACTATCCCATCGCACCAACATTTCTAATAAGAGAGGTCACCTAATCGACATCGTTCGTATGCGAAATAATGGTTTATGAAGCGCAGTCCTCGAGCTGCCCTATCTCGCCTGCAGTAGAGAAGCGCGGGGTGCTCCTTCGTCCGGACTCTAGCGCAACGGTGGAAAGATGCGGCGAGGCAGGAGAGCGGGATCTCTAATCGAGAGGGCGCCGACGGCATGACGAAACCGCCGAAACATGAGTCATGGTTGACCCGTACCCTGTAACCGCCGCAGGCATACTTCCATCGCCGCGATGCCATCGCGGCGCTCAGTTTATGGCCATTTCGCCGCACGCGGTCTAATAGTCAAAGGAAACTTCGCCGCGGCCTCCGCAACAGTGGCGGTCAGCATGCGCGATGGTTTCCCGCTCCCATCGCGGGCATGGCATACTTTTTCGTGCCGCGCGCGGTGTTTAGCGTTGGTCCTGGACGGATCGCCATCGTGCTCCCTTGCAGAACGACAGGCGATGCGACGAGCATTGAGAAGTTCAAATTCTTTCGCGTCGCTCTGCAAAACTCATCGCGGCGACGGGAAGTATGCACGAGGCCTAAGGAACACCTCTACGCCCTACAGAATGCAAGGTGACCACCTCCGAGCCGCTTTCTGCCCTGCTTTCTGGTTTGCTGGTCATTTTAGGTGAATTTTCCTCCTTTTTTTTTGTTCCTGCGAAAATAGCCAGAAATTGAACAGAAAACAGGAAATAAAGCTGTGTATAAGGTTTTGTCATAGCAATCCAAATACAGGAATATCGAATATCATAAAATCCTGAGTTTCCTGACAGAAGAATGTCTTTAAAGTATTCAAATCGGCACAAATAGGCTCGGAGGCGGTCACCTTGTACTCAATGGATATTCACCTTAGTAGGAGGGCACATATATATATCCAATAACATCAGAAATGGCCTAGTTCAGTTTATTATAGTGGGAAAACACACCGATGCTGCATAAAAATTTAATTTCTTTAATTTAATTTTAATTTCAAATTTCAATTATTTTTTTAAAATGTTAATTTCTTAAGCACAAAACGTTGTATAGGGCTGTGTGAACCTATTTACGCCCTCAAGTCTACAACAATGTGGCGTTTTGGGTATGGATGGGAAGAACACACCGGTGCGGAATAATATTTTTAGTTCCTTGCACCACCAGTGCCATATAGGGCTTTTTTACATGGTGACTTCCCACCGTCTAAGGCCCCGTTTATACTTTCGACGCCGAGCGGCGCGATGGCATGTAAAGTGGCCAAATTGATCGATCGCGTCGCCCAATCAATATGCCCACCATAAACGGGGCCTACAACTAGCGCCAATTTTTAAAATTAGTCGTTGCTTGTTATCACCTTCATTTTTTGTAGCAAATACTCAGTTGCTCACGTTCCAGGTATCGATACATACCTTGTGGAAATCGTCAAGGATTCAATTTTCATGAGGTAGTCGGACGGCAAATATTTAGGTGTAAGTTACATTTAGTAAGAAATTTATGCAGAACAAAGAGCACTTAAACGTCTCTAGCCATAAGTGCATGGTTCCTAGATCTGTATCTTAAAACTTTACTACATCGTAATTTTAAATAATCCATACCTTCCCAGAAAAAGTTGATTGGTCGTTATCTCGCCATAGGCGACGATGTTATCTTCAATTTTCACGTCGTATTGAGCCCATTTTTCAAACGAAATTTGCCATTTCGGATGTATCCTTGTCGGAAGGGGGCTGCGGTACAGTGACAGTTTCGCCCTGCACTCCACGACAAGGCAACACATTCTTTTAGCTCTCAGTAGAGTCACCGTATCATTTGGTAGTAGCTCAGGCACTGGTAAAATTTCAGGATAAGGGATGAGAGACAAAACACCGCTTGCCCCTCCCCCCCCCCCTCCGACTAGGATAGACCCGGAATTTTCAATATCAAATCGGACACAATCCTACACAAGCGCGACGCTTTGAAAGCAACTTGATCATCTTCCAAATCAAAGCCTGCGCTCTCCAGATTATGTAAACAGTTCTTGAGAAGATTGGAATATTTTTTGCAACATAAATTTAGAATGACTTTCTTTGAATATTTGAAAAATAGCTTGCGCCAATATGTAGACGTACTGATTGAAATTTTATAGGAAAATGCATTTTTAAGAAAAATAATGCTTTAACGCTTGTGTTATAGTGCACTAACAAAACAATATACTAGTGCTCAAAGAAGAGATTGCGCCATGCACTTGTGCAGTCACTGTGCGATTTTTCTTTGATTGATAGCGGAAACCCTGTTTGCATGGAGTTATATATGTATATGTAAACGAAATAGCAAAAACACTAAAAAAGGCATGCTTATCTTCACTTTGCTGTTTCGAATTTAATTAGATTGACAGCGTAAATAGTGCTGTAGGCAGCACACTGTGAATCGGATTAAAGTCGCGGCGAACTCGACGCAGGTATGGCGCGATCCCCTTCTCTCAACGCGTTAAAAGAACTCCTGCCTTTTTGTACTCTGAAACAAGTTTGGAAACACAAGCAGCGTTGGTTGGTGTAGTGGCGTAGAGCTTTCCCGATGAGCAGGTGGTACGTGTTCGACTCCCGCCTGGCGCTAGGGTTTTGATCGCAACAGAACATCGTTGTGGGAGGTTTTGAGGGCGAATTTTTCCTTGACAAATAAAAATCATGTAAAATTTCAAACAGGGCGCTCGCTTATTGTGGCAGCCGAGTTCTGTAATATTGAAAAAAGGAAGCCTTAGTGTGTTTTATTCGAACAAAAATCTCGTTTTAACTTGAAAGGTGCTCATTTTGATTTCAAAAACGGCAAGTTCGAAATTCCTTTTATGTCTTTGCCGGCTTATTCTATTCTTTTCTATTTCTTTGCTATGATCTTCCAATTTTGTTTTCGCCTTGCTCTGAAGAGTGTCGAATTTGACTTGAAAATCGTCCAGTTTGACCACCTATGTATCGTTTAACCCCAAATGGTGTGTAGGGGTAGTAACTGGTCCCTGTCGCGTGCCAGAGTGCTCCAATGGATACTTCTTGCTCGAGGGTCACGAATAGCATAATATTATTGGTTGAGGGCTTTTATGAAGAAAAAATAAAAATAATAAAAATAAAAAAGATTAAAAGGAGTAAAAATTCAATTCCAAGCAGATCAAGGAGCGGTATAGGGCTGCATTTTATCCCTCCGTCCCTCTTACCGGCACTAACTATTAAGCACCAATTTTTACTTACTATATCGTTGTCATAAAATGTTTAAAGCAAATAATCAACAACACATATTTCAGGCTTCCAGTACTCGCCCGTTGAAATAATTGAGAACTAATCAACACTTGCGATCACTCCTATTGAATCCGGTGGCGAGTAATTGTATGTGAGTTACGTTTCCTTCGGAATTTCTGCGCAAAAAGCACACCTTAACGTCTCTAAGGGTCTGTTCAAACTTAGCGACAAGAGCAACTCGTCGCCCGTGCAAGACATGCATAAAAACTAAAGCCGAGCGCGCGCTGCCAAAAAGTGTTCATACTCGAGCGCCGGCGCTGTCGCTACAGCCGCTCTTGTCGCTCTAGTCGCTCCAGTCGCCTGTTCATACTTCCGCGCACCGCGCGCGGCGCTCTCGTCGCTCCCGTCGACCGTGAAAAAACATGCAAATCGATCGTGCGCCGCCAAAGAGTGTTCATACCGCCGTGTGTCCATCGTCGTCGAGGGGGCTTCACCTTAGCCCGGAGTCATTGGATCGTCCAGCTTAGACGGATGAAGAGCTGCTACCACTTAGAACGGCTGTCAATCGTCGTGGTCAACCTCTGCTGCCTTCGTCGTCTCGTCCATTTTCGGTGACCGACAGTTAACGCCTGTCCTCTGACCGGCCTCGGAGACCCTGCCTTAGCATACGCCACAGGACCAAGCCGGCCATGACCAGCGGGTTGTTGGCTTTGCTATCCCCTGGTAGGTTGGGTGCGGTCTTCCGCTAACTCGTAGGTTTTCTTAGTAGGTTTTGCATATTGTAATGTTAATAGTTAGTCTACCACAAATTTATATAACTACTAGTTTCTACTTAATCAATCAATGTGGTCTATCGATCCGGTGTCTGTTGAAAGTATTGAAGAGTGTGAGCCAGTCGAATCCAGGGGGACCGCTTAAGGTCGACAGCCGCCTCGATCGAAGGGGGTAACTCTGGGCAGGTCCAGGAGGGCACTTAGTCTGGGCGTCGAGCGGCTTCCCCCGTCTCCGCCGATGCTTCGGCGGGGGACGACCGCCAGAGTCACGACAGTACGCAAGATGTGATGTTAATAAACGCGCCTGAATTATCTACAGTCACTTCACTTCATTGTGCCTTAGAATGAGCAGATTTATTTTTGAAAGGAACGAACAAGAGAAAGGGTGGTCGTGTATCAAAGTTTGCTTCTGTTGTCATGTTTGAATGCGAGTGAAACTGGAAAAAGTAACATTTATCCAGAATGAATTGCTTCGTGTGTGGTTGTATGGGTACTGGCTGGAAGGACTTCACCAGCTTAGTCCATTCTTCTTCCTAGAAAACGGTTGAGTTAGAAGCTTAGTGAATCATGAAGAAATGCCTTGAATGAAGCCACTACCTGTACAGGAACACCATGCGGTAGGAAGTGTTGCGGTAGAATTTAATTAAGGAAGGTCGTAGCACATTAGGTAAGCGGCTTTTGAACACAGAGCACCCGTATTCCCTTGGATAATGCTGCCTAGCAATGTTGATGATCTGGAATGTAATTGTACGGTCTCTGAGTTTAACGCTACTTGCGGAAATTATCAACAAAAAACAACAACAACGTATGGTCTCTCGTGGTAGCGACTTGAGGAGATTTGCGACGTTGAATACGAATGCGTCGCTATTTGCCCTTAAAAGGCGTAAGGCCTATGGCATACTCCCGTCCGCTGCAGCGACGCGGGAGTGCACAGCGATGCGACGGCACGCGATGCGCGTCGCGAGCCGTCGCCATCGCTGAGACTGACATAGTTCGCGCAGTTCTGCAGACTGAGACTTTTGCAGAATTTTAGCAAATCAGCTGATTCAGTGCATTTTTTCTTGGATTCGTTGTTGGAGTGGACTGATATTAGTGGTCTGAATAAATCTGTGCCTCAATTGAATTGTTCCTTGTTATGATAGGGGTGATAAGATTGGTGATTTCCGTATTCAAGCGTCACGATAACCATCTAATGACTTGTGCGTCTCCGTGCCTATGTGGAATACGAGAATCAAAAGAAATACTGCAGTCAGCGAAGACGCGAAAAAAAAACCCGCTAGAAAAACAAGACTTCGAAAAACCGGCCTCCAATTGGCACGTCTCTGTGCCGGACATGTCAACGGAGCTTCCCTGTGACTTGTCCGCCACAGAAATCTAGATTTCGGTGCCGGCGAGAAAGTTCAGAGGCGAAAAAAATGCGAGGATCGGCACAAAAGTGAGAAAAAACGGCCTAGAAAAATATCTCCTCAAAAAACTAGCCGTTCAAGCCATTCGAAAAAAAAACCAAAATGAGTCTAGCCACGACGAAAACCCTACGAGGAGAACAACAGAGACATCACATGACCACCCAACATCACCAGACGTGTGTTGAAATTGCTGTGGTATGGTCACGAACCAAGGAAATGTCGAGATAAGTGGGCGGAAGTGCATAGAATAGGGCACAACAAGCGCTCCCCCTTCCGCGACCATTGCTGCCCGTCGCTCGTCGCTGTGCAGTACACTGCGACGAGCGAAGGGCTGCGACGGCCGTCGAACGGGAGTATGTTTCACTCCCGCGACGCGGCTGCGACGCATCGCGGGAGCGATGGCGCGTCAACCGACAACCGTGGCCCACTGCGCCGTCCACCACTGCAGCGAAGGCACGCCGTTGACAGTTGCCCCGCGCCCGTCGCTGGAGTGACGCGGGAGTATACCATAGGCCTAATGGAGTGAAACGCTAGAAAAGCGACGACAGGAGAATGAAACGTTGTCTTGTCGAGCACTTGGTCATCTACCTCAAACCAATACTGAAACTTCCTCCCGGCAGGGTACGGGTAAGTATTGCGATGGAATACACCAATCGTTCCAGTAAAAGTAGAGACTATTACACCTAGAGCATCGCCGCTAATATAGTAAAGCTCGGTGTAAAACGATTCCGACGAATGCACCCCCGAATGGTTACCGTATGCCGGTTAGCGATGAAGCACGGAAACTGATAGAAAGCTGTCTGCGCCCTCCTAGCTTAGAGATCGTGCGTCGGCGTCCATGTAGATATTCGATCCATCTCTTGTGAGTCCGCGATGGCCCTCCCGATAAGTGGATCGTGGTCCAGTGGATAGTGGCGCCGCTTCATACGAGGGAGGTTGGGGGTTCTGTTCTGCAGCATTGTGGCATACTTGCATTTCGGCTGACTACTTGAGATTTGAGAAGTTTTGACCTGCACGCAATTTTGAGGCGTTTTTGCGCATTTTTTCCTCGCTGCTTTTTTTCTGCTGCGGGCTGTTGCCTTCACGTTTGATGACGGGTCTAGAAGTTCTTTCACTTCCGCTCATTTGCGCCGTTAACGTTTCTAATGCATCCCATATATGTGTGTGTTAGGAGGCCTGAGAGATTAAGAGAGGGTCCCGCAACGAAAGCCTGCATGCGGTAGAAAGAACTCGTCGGAGTTGCTTCAGTTTGACGCGGACAACTCGTCCGTCCTTGTTAGTGCGTGTTTCACGGTGAGTGATGTTGAAAGTGTATTTAGGCTCTAGATCTGATGTCTGCCGGACAGCACAATGCTTGTTCTGTTCGCGATTTAATTAATCCACCGTGTGAGCGGAGGTAGAGATGAGATGGGAAAGAATGAAGGTAATTGAAGCGCTTTCACTCTCAGTGTTTGTGTTTGGATTGTTGTTATTTAATATTTGGATGAGAAAAGAATATTTTGATTAATTCGCATATTTCGTTGGAAAATGACAGGTGAGAAAAACTTCAAGCACTCTTCTTCGTATTGCTTATTTGAAGTTATGCGTGATGTACTAAGGCCCTGTTCATACTTCGCGACGGAGCGACGCAGGCCACAGATATCGATTAATGTCGAGTGATCGTCCGGGAAAAATCGATACGTACGCTGTGCCTTGCCGCTCTCGTCGCGGGGTATGAACAGGCTCTAGGTAGGATTAGTTGCGCCAATCAAAGGGATAATCGCTGAACTCCTTCCTCTGATGGGATTTTTGCTAAAGAAACCCTTGACTACAAACCCTTCGAAAAGAGCGCTTAGGCAACGGTTGTATGGCGATAAGTAACAATCCTTTCTAAAAGACGAGCTTTCCTCAGTATCATTCAACTCGCTTTGCATGTGTCGATAGATATGTAGAGAAGCGGCGGTAAGTCTCTAAAAACTTACGCATCCCTCGAATATCTACAGTATTCCGAAGAGTTGGTGGTGTAGCGTTCAGGAGTACGGTTGTCTTCTAGCTCTTTTTATGCAGCTGTAGCAGCATCTCCAGCTATCTTGCAATCCAATGTCTGTAAAATTTTCTCCTATACTAAGGTAACAAATTGAAGAAGAAAATGTTGGCACTATGTATTGTACTTTACGGACTCCAGAGGACGGGGAGAGGTCCAAAAAAATTTTTTCGCCCAAACTTCGCCCAGGAGGTTATTTGGGGTGCTGATCACGAATCTGACATCCGTTTTTGAAATTTCGGCCGATTACGGTAGGTTACGGTAGGTACCGGTGACTAAGGCTGTCGAGGTCATAATCACCGATTTCGCCCAAACTTCGCTCAGGGGGTTATTTGGGGTACGATCACGAATCTGACATCCGTTTCTCGTTTTACGCTGGAGTACGGTAGAGTACGGTAGGTGCGGGTGACAAGGCTGCCAAGGTCATAGTCACCGATTTCGCCCAAACTTCGCCTATGGGAGTTATTTGGGGTACTGATCACGAATACGACATCCGTTTTTTCGTTTTACGCTGGAGTACGGTAGGTTTATTTGATCGATAGTGGAAATGCTTTTTACATGAAACAACGAGATATGTGCGTTCTTAACAATTGCACTTGTTGCATTGTCTACAGTTTTTTTTGCTCGAGAAAAATTCCAGCATGGTTCCTTTAAACCTTTAATTCACTTACCCAATAAGTGAATCCTTTGTTTGAAATTTTATAAAATTCTATTTTCTTTTGTGTGAAAATAATGCTTTATAGCTTTTTTTAAAAAGCAGAAAGCCAGAAATTGGTTAATAGATAAAGGTTTTTAGATATTGTTTCATGTAAGCAGCATTTACACTATCAATCAAATAAAAATCGCGACATCTAGACGAGTGGATGGCGTAATCTCTTTTCTTGGCGCCAACAATTTCCGGCTTTCTGTTCTTTAAATTAGGAATTCTTTTTTTCTTTAAATTCTTTACATTAGGAGCCTCATTTATACTCCTCCGTTTCGAAACATCACGTTTGACGGAATTTTGTGCTACAGTGTTTGAAGAATCGCTGAAAGAAAGGGCGCAGCACGGCGCTATCAAGTTAAAGGTTCATGACGCCTTACCTGAATCATGTTACGGAGTTTCTATTCTATTCCTAGGTTACAGAACACACTACTCAGTATGTATATTTATTAGCATCATACTGTATGGTAAAAGGGGGGAAGAGGGGGGCGTTGGTGAGAGGGCTGGCCTGTCCTCTCAAGGAAGGCTGACGGTATCAGACGACCCTCCGGTGTGGGTGGCGTAGACGTGGCTGTCGGTGGCGTAGCCCGGTGCCGCTATCTTGCAGCAGGGCCTTGCTATCGGCAGAAGGGCGTCGTCGTTCAGGGTACGGATGGGGTGCAACCCGTCATCTCCCTTCCCACAGTAAGCTCGTCCTCGAGCTTAAAAGCATCATCATCATGTTGTCGGTCGATTATACTCCGAGATGAAGAAGTGTTAAATATACAGCAAAAGGATATAGGAGCTACATAGTAGTCACGCTATAGCTTAAGCTATATGGTGAGTTATTGACGCAGGAGGAACGTGTGAAATTGTGGTCTGTGGTTAATTTAACGGACGGCTTTCGATGAGCATGAATGAATAGATCCGGCGCTACGGACCGCGGCAGAGACAACGTGGACATGAGATTCATTTTTTCATTTCTTCTTTTTTTGCACAAGTTGTGCGCCACAAGCAAGCAAAAGTAGGAAAACAAAGACATATGCTGCAGTCTGAGTGTCTTTCAATCCTTTGATCTTAAGGGTTGAGGAATTTTTGGATCTATCCTAGTCGGGAGGGGGGGGGGGCACATAACTAAAAATTATGCAACAAATTAACTTGGGATTCCTCGAGCGGGTCCTACAGGACAAATAGATCCTAAGCTGATCAAAGTTACAGAAAACAACAACAAAAATCAAAAAAATCACCACGGTTGTAAAGAGACAAGCCTATGTACGTCCTTCATTATGAGATGAATCCCAGTTATAAAATGTCAAGCGGCTGCCAGCTGTATTTGAGTAAACTTTGCCCGCCTGGACGTCTTTACAACCGCGGCTATTTGTTTGTTTTTTGTTTGTTTCTTCGTTTCTTTGTTTGTTTTCTGGGTCCTATTCTGTTCTCTAAGTAGTAATCTTGGTTATTCAGCCTCTGATCATGACCCGAAATCAGTTCATTTCGCATATTTATCTGCGATAATCCACAAAGCACGGAACGACAAGCCGGAACGTAACTCGGCACAATAGAAAACATGTCGACAACACATAACGGAAGATCACTGGGCACCGGAGTGGAGACGAATGCCGGCGTGGTCGGTGGAAGGAGCAGAAGCACCGCGATGAAGGGACTGGCCGGGTCCCTTGGTGCGGCCGCGCGTCCCTCAACTGTCCGGGTGACAGTCCTCCAGAGTCCTTTGTCCTCGCTTATATAGGTCCGTCCTCCTCGAGTGCGTGCCTGAAACAAAGAAGGGCGAGGGGCCGCGCTGTTTCGAACGAGATGGTCAGCAAGGAGAGAGGCAACACGGGATAAAATGTCAAAACTGGACTCACCACACCGATTCCTCCTTCGTCCCTTACGTCTAGAAGCCGCTCCGTAAATTCCAAGCCAATTGTTTACGTAAATTTTAATTATGGACCCCCTTCCCCTACTAGGAGATCCGAACCTTTTATATAAGGGTCGTAGATTCATGAATAATTCCAAGATGTGACAGGATCTTTGGGGCGGAGCTCTTCTTGGATTGATCTCCTTTCTGTTCCAAAACTACTGTTTTGTTTGCTTTTGTATAATCTCTCTAATCTCTCTAATTGTCCTATTTTGACCTAGAATATTAGCTATTCTTATGTTGGATTTCGACTAATACAGTTTCCGATTGCCTTGTTCTTCACTGTTCGCTGGTGTTGATGTAACTCATTCATCACTCTGCTATTTGGTGAATCATTCTGCTATTTTCAACGAATGACCTTTTTGTTTTGATTTCGGCCATTTGTGGGGTATATGCCGCTCGTACGTCATGCTTCCCATCTGCCTCTGATTGGGGGGGGGGGTGACATGTTGGCCGGTTTTTCAGAACTACATCGCAAAGAGGCATGAGCTACCGATACTCCAGTGCTAATACCTGGCTTCTGCGCAAAGCGGCTCGGGGGAGGGATGACTTTACCGTCAAGTACAAGACACTTTCTTCTGCACAATTTTTCGTGCGTTATCACCCGTTTTGTAAATAATAAATAAAGTCTTACAATGTTGTTGGTACTCTAGGCTACAAACATATCCGCTCGTCGCTTATTCAGTCCTTTTCCTTCAAATGCTCTGTGTGAAGCCAGAGCTGACTGTTTCGCTGTTACGCGATATGCTCAAATACATGTAAATGAAAAAAAAAATGGGAAAAAACACTCACCGAGCGGCCGTGCAGACTCCGTCGCGTCGATCGATAAATGATGCAACCGGCCGCTCCCGCAGCCGCCGGCTCGCGTGAGGCTGGTCCTGGCGCGACAGCCTTCATTTTATCCATGTCGGGACTTCCGCTATCTAATCCTCCAGGACTCTCTTGATCCTTCACCAACCTTGCGGAGATATCACTGCCCAAACTGCCTCGGTTTCAGCAGGCCCTAGATTAGAGACGTCGTTGCGGGGACATCTTTTAGCCATTTTCTCTGATTCGTCGTTGGAACAGTTTGTCTGAGCAGTTCTTCATCGTTGAACCATCTTTTCGGTCATACTCGGCAGATAATCTGCGATACGCAGAAGCTAGTGACCGCCCATAGGACCTTTCTAACAGCAATGCCGTAGCGACAGGTCAATTTCGGAGCGCGGCGCAGTCAGTCGCGCCGCCTAGCGACAAAATTGCAAATCTGCCTTAAGCGGTAGCAAATCTCCTACCATAAGAAATAAGGTAAGGAACAGTAGCACGACCAGTAATCTTTAGATGGTCCACATACTCAGCAGATGGCCTTTTGGTCCACTAACATCGTATCTTTGCAATATCTTTTTGTTAGTGAAAAGGAGAATCATTTACTCAATATCGTTTGTAGTCTGTATTAATCACTATTTTCACTATGAAACATAAACTGAACTGCTATGCAATTTTTATTAGATGTCTCTCCTGTGGAGTTCTCTATGTTTCGCACGTCATAAGCACCGCGTTTCGCTTGTAGGTTTTCTGAAGAAAAGTATTGAATGTTTTGTGGTTCAGTAGGTTTCTTAAGAAGTATGTTACTTGTAGAGGCATAGAAGAAGGTAGTGAGCGTGGTTTTCCATGTGATTTTCCTCATGTTGCACTGCTGAACAGCCGTAGTGTGCTCCTTCACCTAGCCTATGCGCCATTTGCTTTATCTGAAATCCATTATAAAATCGGATTTATCTTTTAATAATATCTATAAGGTCACCTCTTCCTTCGGCATCTTCCCAAGGAGCAATGGAACGAACGTCTCTTCAGAGCCAGGATAGTCACCCATTCTGAAGCAGTTTACAAGAGGTGCCGCAGCTCACAGTTGAACATAAGAATGTTTAAAAACATAGTCGTGGATGTGGAATGGAATCATAAATGTTATAGCCTTACAAGCATCAGTTGTTTTAGGAGCCCACTCATAGATTGGTCCTTTCCCCTTGTAAACTCCATTAAAATTTTCGAACTATGAGGATCACACGAGTCTATTTGCCAGTGGACAGCGTAGTTGACGAACGCATGGGATTCTCCAAAATTGGTACCGCACAAAGTTATTATCGTGACTTTTGCCATGACTCTTAGAGGCTGCTTACTCTCTACCCTCTTACGGGTTTCACCGCGCACTAGCAAAGGCATAGTTTATACTTGCGCCGCGGCGCAGCGACCGCCATGACTTAAAGCCACCACACATCTGCCGAAACGTCGTCGGCGGCGAGGTCTGCGTTCCTGCCCTATGGTTAAGGATAGGGACGCGGCTTTGCCGCAGAAGTGTGTGGGGCTTTTAAACCAGCCTGCGGCGCCGCGTCGCATTTAGGCCGGCAGCAGCCTTGCGGGTGCCGCGGACCCGCCATGACAACAGCGGGTGGTGCGGCGCCGCGAAGTTACTGTACGCAATACTGCGTACCTTTGCCGGCAGGAATGTTTTACACCTCCGTTAATGTCCTTAGAGGAATTAGCGTTAGCTTCAGTGAACCACTGACGATAGGATTGGTATGTTGGTCACAATTCTAGAGTATCCGAAATGGAAACCTTTTCGCCTTGAGTCTCCCTTAATCGAAGAAGTAAGGTCCTTGTGAACAAAAGCCAGATGCCTCCAATCCCCCCCCCCCCCAACTACTAGTGTAGATCCTTAAGGGCCTGTTCATACTTCGCGACAAGAGCGACTGGGGCGACGGATGTAGGAAAATAATTACGCATTTCACACTACATTCTCGTGGACAGGGTGTGGAGTCCGCAATTATTTACGTACACCACACTATGTCCGTCGCCCCAGTCGCTCTTGTTGCTCTTGTCGTTATCGTTTTGTCGTTCGAAGAAGTAAGGTCCTTGTGAACAAAAGCCAGATGCCTCCAATCCCCTCTCCCCCCCCCCCCCCAACTCCCCAACTACTAGTGTAGATCCCTAAGGGCCTGTTCATACTTCGCGACAAGAGCGACAAAAGCGACAAGAGCGACTGGGGCGACGGATGTACGTAAATAATTACGCATTTCACACTACATTCTCGTGGACAGAGTGTGGAGTCCGCAATTATTTACGTACACCACACTATGTCCGTCGCCCCAGTCGCTCTTGTTGCTCTTGTCGTTCCAATCGCTCCAGTCGCTCTTGTCGCGAAGTATGAACAGGCCCTAACACATTCAATTTCTTTCTCCTTAAAGTTTTACGCTAACCATATTTGTTGGTGTTAACTGCTCTATTATGGAAGCATTTCTGAGAAAACGAATTCAGATTTGCCAAATTATAGCCCCGAATTCTTTCCATGAATAAGCGTCATAGTAATCACTAGCGAAACGGAAAGCTGGGTAAGCATCGTAATTGGAAAGAATTTTTCAAGTGTTTCAAACTGCTTGGAGGTGCCGGAGGTGAGGAGGTGGCGGCTGTCGGAGTGCGCCCGACTCTAGGTTCTTGGTTCATATCTCCGGCCCATGCTAACCAGGTCATTCATTCCTCCGAGCTTGGTTAACTGATACCGGGAAGGATAGAACACTGACTTGTTCATAGGCTGCACACTGCAGATCACCTTGTTTAAGGCCAAATACGAATTTAAAATGCCTCCACGATATCCTGTGGAAGTAGAATGCGTGGCGAATCCCGTAAAAAGATTCACTAGCGCCGGCCTTCATTCATCATCTTTATACATCTCCACCTTAAAGCTAGGAATATTTAAGCCAGGTATGATTTAGCAGGAGTGTTTCACATGGTGGCCCCCTCCGAGCCACTTTGCGCGCCGAAACATAAAGAAAACCAATAAACTCCAAGTTCTCTCATCTTGAAACCTCGGCATTGTCATTTAATACGTATTGTGTCTTCTTTGCCAAAGAGGTTGTTAGGTGGAATATTTATTTTGGCCTGACGTTTCGACCCTGTCGTCGTCTTCGGAGGCCCAGAATTCCACCGCTGGCGAGTAGCGATTGCGCTACCACCCAAAGTTAGTCGATGATCGACTAACTTTGGGTGGTAGCGCATCGACTAACTTTGGGTGGTAGCGCAATCGCTACTCGCCAGCGGTGGAATTCTGGGCCTCCGAAGACGACGACACGGTCGAAACGTCAGGCCAAAATAAATATTCCACCTAACAACCTCTTTGGCAAAGAAGACACAATACGTATTAAACAAAGAAAACTTCCTCCCTCAAGCTCCAAAACCGACGACGCCGCTCGGCGGGTCTCTTCCGCAGCTCCTGGCACTGCGGGTGAGAGCCGCTGTGAACTATGGCAGCCCTCAGAGATCTTTGCGAACGGCGGCTCCGCGACAACTCTTTCCGCCGCGGCTCCCACCGCAGTAGGAGCGTGGGTCCCACTGCGGCGGGAGCGATATGGACGAGTTCTCGGGGTGCTGCCGCGAGACTCTGTAGAGGCTCTTAAGGCCGCCACAGACTTCTGCGGCGCCGCTCGGCGGCGCCGCTGGAGGCGAGCTCAGCGTCTCTGCCCTATGGTTAAGCATAGAGCAGCGGCGCCGCCGGTGCCGCAGAAGTCTGTGGCGGCCTTTATACTCGAGTGCCGTAAAACACCTTATTTGACGGAGTTTTGCCGTTCTGCATTCGGCCAATCGCGTCGTAGGATGAGTGGGCGCGGCGCAGTCAACGGCTTTTGCGGAGCGGCGCATCAATCTCCGCGCTTCAAATTTGACGCCCTGCGCAGCGGCGCAGTCATTTCGCGTACAAGGTACTGTGAACGCGCGAGGGCCCTCTTCAGTTCCACGTTCAGTATTTGTCTCGGACGGCTGTCGTCCTCCTCATTTCGACAGTTTCATCATCATAGGCTGCACGCGGAGGCCACCTTTGTCTCGAACGACTCCGGTTCGCAGGGTTGCGCAGTACGAGCCGCTACTCGTCGGTCTTAGTGCCAGGTAGAAGGTAACTTGGGACGCTGTGAAAAGAGTACGGCAGCGACTACACCATCTACTCATCTACAGCGACTGACATTTGTCATTACGTCCAAATACATATTCCTGATCTTTCCCCAACAACACTCGATATTGAACGGACGGAGGGCCCTAAAGCGCACTATCAAATCATGTCCTTGTTTCTAGTTCTTTGACTGTTAACACCTGCAGGTGAGCGACGTGCTACCATTAAACATTACTATTATGGTTCCGATGAACACTACAAAAGTTGATTATATTACAACCATGAGTAAGCGAATGATATCAAGCTCTTACCCCAGTCTTGAAATTCTGCAGTATTGCTTTAAGTCGGAAACCAGTGGCGGTGAGCTGGGAGCAGTGAGCTCGACAGTCGCTGCTGTTTCACAGAGATCCATTATTTCGCAATCCCACATCTGTAAACTTCATAAAATGTTGTAATTCAATGTTTGAATTTGAGTATTTTAAAAGCGCAGTTTTAAATAGAGGTCAGTTATTTAAGCCTTTAGATATATGGACGACATACTTATTGTTCACAATTATACAGAAGCTTACGTTGATTGCATACTTACGTTGGTTTACAAAAACACACTGGAAATAAAAAGACACACGACAGTGAACACAAATGCAACTATTTAGACATAAGTCTAGAAGTTGTGAATAATAAAATTGAAAGCAACTTATATAACAAAACATATTCTTTCAACTTTAAAGTAAATAGGTTTCCACACGCAGACTAACAGTTTCAGTCAGAATTAAAAGCAATGTCATTTACACAGAAACACTTAGAATAGCTAATATCTGCTCAACATTCTATTATTTTTGCAGTAAAATACGAGAACCTCACAGAATACTTACCAATAATAAATTTAACACAGAATTCATCGCCACAAACAGAAGAAAATGCTTGAACAAAAACAGGCAAACATTATATAAATATGGCATGTTGGACAACTATAATAAAGCAATAAACTTAGTGGTAGTGGGAACACTCGTATAGTTGGAAGTTTTTGCTTAAATTTACTTTGCTAATATATATGGCCATATATAAGAGTAGATCTTATTGATATGCCGGTGAAAGGAATGTGGAAGCAGTGACATTAGTTGATATAATTGTGAAATGATGGATAATGCTGATCTAATAAAATTACTACATAGTGTGCCAATGTACCAAGAATTGAAGAATGAAATGAATACCGTGATGATAACACATATCATAATACATATCCATACAGATACCGTATAACAGATCACGGTATGGTTACTTTATATAGGAAAACCTCTATAAGCGGTTGGCACAAGGATGAGTACATAACTTAAGTGACTTTGATAATTTCTAAATATTGACAACAAATATTTAAAAAGTAAAAAATGCGTATAAAAAATAAAACAAAAATAAAACCGAATAAAATAAAAACTAGACAGAAACAAAATAAAAACAAATCATTAACGTACTTAAAAATTATAAATAACAAATAATAAAATAATAAAATATTAATTAAATTTAAAATTAAAAAATATAAATCTAAAAATATGGTAATAAAAATGGAAATTTATACCACCTCCTTCTTCACTGATGAGCCACCGAGGAGGTGTTATAATAAAAACGGTTTGTCTGAAGGGAGGTGGCGAAACAAACCATTGAGGTTTGATATTGTTTCTCCATAAATCTCAAGTATATTCATAAAAGATTGCACAAGTCATCGTAAAGGGACAGACAGTCCTGTGTGAAAATTTGGCAGTTTAAGAATTGTAAGAATGTGCTAATTGCTTTTTCTGCAACCAGCATATTTCTCCCATTTTAGTAAAACTCCTCATTATCTCTGAAGGATCCTGGTCCACCGTGTTCTTAAAAAACAGAGGCATGAAGTACTTCCATATAATAATTCTTAGGTTGCGTAGATACGTCACCTTGGCGTGATCCTTTTTGAGTTGAGCATCGATGTTCAGTTCCAGCCAAGATTGATAAATGACCTTAATCCGGATACATTACGGCGTTTTCACCTTCCTCAGATCACGGAGAAATCGAATTAAATTTGAAAATTTATCCATTCAAATTCCATTTCATTCTACAAAAATATACTTATAAGACGGAAGGATTACGAGACCGACAGCTTAAAGCTATGAAGAGGAGAACGGGACACTTGGGTCCATTGTCGCCCTGTTTTGTATGCGAGAGAGTGAGAACCCTTAGAATCACTATCCGAGTGTTGATATTAGGTTGTCCCATAAGTCCCGCCGTTTTTTCAACGATTCATTGCGGATTTGGCCGGCGGTCTCTTGCATAGCGCTGTACAGCATTTGAAAGAGAATGATTTGCTCTATCAGAACGTGTATTGCGTTTCTTTTCTCACCATGAACTTTGTCAATTTTTACGTCGTTAAAGTGAAAAGTGAAAAAGTGAAAAGTGGCCATCCGCAGCAGTTGCTTCTCTCCGCTTAGGTTTGGAATCTTTTGCGCAGTCTTTCATAGCATTTGGAAGACGGTGTTTTGTACTACAAGAATACATGTTGGTCCTATTTGCTCACTTGTCCTTTTTTAATTTTTAGGTCATCAAATTGGGACGTCCGACCTTTCCGTCCGAATTTTTACCGACAGCTCGGTTCTGTGGTTGGACTTTTTTGCTTAGTGTTATATGTCATTCAAAAGAGGATATCTTGCTCAATAAGAATTTGTGTCGCGTTTGCCGATTTATTTCGAATATCAACATCTGAACAAGGAGGAGTTGTTGGTAAAGATGATTTTTCTCTTTTTGGAATTTTGTTGATATTCGGCAGAAATCAGCATGAGCCAATAAGCTCAACACAATTTCTTTTAGTCCAAGACATTCTCTTTCGACCGCCACATAACACCGAGCAAAAAAATCTACCACAGAGCAGGAGCTGTCGGTAAAAATAGATCTTCTCCTTTGGACGTCCCAATTTGATGACCTAAAAAATCAATAAAGGACAAGTGGTCAAATAGCGCCAACAAGAACTCTTGTAGTACAGGACAATGCCTTCCAAATGCTGTAAGAAGCTGCGCAAAAAATTCCAAACCTCAGCGGAGAGAAGCAACTGCGTAGATGGCCACACACTTTTTCACGTTTCACTTTGACGACCTAAAAAGTGACAATGTTCAGGGCGAAAAAAGAAAAGCAATACATGATCTGATAGAGCAAATCATTTTCTTTCGAATGCTGTATAGAGCTATGCAAGAGACCGTCGACGAAATTCGCAATGAATTGTTGAAAAGCGGTGGGGACTTATGGGACAACCTAATGCATATTGCGTCTCGAGAGAACGTCGCACTGATAGGAAACGCTCTTGCCTTCAGAGAAAATTATGCTAAAAAACTTACCTCAAGGCGTGTTTCGTACACTCCGGATTTATTCAGGGTTCGGGTTCAGTTAAAACTAACCATGTCCTTCACCATTTCGGATCTCGATGAGTTTATACCGAATATCTCCGTATAGAATAAGGTGGCGATGTCCGTTCCTCCTCGTGGTGCCACTGGAAACTGCTCGCTTCTGCGAGCTAAGCCAAGCACGGACATTCGAATGCAGGCGACAGGCCCTGGTGACAGGCCGGCCTACGAACAACCCAATGTCACATCGTATGGGTGTATGTCAGTTCATGTTTTTCGAGATAATGCTACGGCGTCCGCGGGAGCCGACGCGCACTCGCAAAGCCCGGCGAGTGTGAGAAGTATGCGAGGGTCCCTGGTGCGAGGACGGCATCGGGGGGCAACTGAGCTAGTCCGAAAGTCCCGTAACGTAAGCAGGACCCGCGTAGCAACGCTGAATGTGGGTACGTTGACGGGCCGCTCGTGCGAGTTGGTAGAAGCACTGGAGAGTAGAAGAGTTGATTTCTGTGCGGTGCAGGAGACGAGGTGGTCCTGCCGCAAGTCAAGAGATATAGGACGTGGCTTCAAGGCCGTTCTATGTGGAAGTCCCAGGACCACCAGTGGTGTTGGTATAATCGTCTCCGAGCGTTTCCGAGACTCGATTGTAAGCGTTGAGCGCTTTGACGATCGATTGATGAAGATCGTTGTCGCCGCTAAGGAGCGACTCTTCCACTTCTTCTCTGCGTATGCTCCGCAGACTGGCTGTTCCGATCAAGCCAAGGATGAGTTTTGGAGCCTGCTTGATGAGAAGACAGCAGAGGTACCGTCGAAGGACGTCATCATCGTCGCTGGTGACCTCAATGGGCACGTAGGCGCTACGAAAGACGGGTACAGCTGTCATGGTGGATTCGGCTATGGGTTGCGTAACACAGATGGTGAGCGTATCCTTGAATATGCGGATTCGCATAACCTCACCATAATGAACACCGTGTTTCGCAAACGCAACTCCCACCTTATCTCGTTCTATAGTGGGAACACCAAGACGCAGATAGACTTCGTCCTTGTGAGAGATCGTGACCGAAATCTCGTCACAGACGCGAAGATCGTGCCGTATGAAACGGTCGCCCCACAGCATCGTCCGCTGATCTGTACTTTGAAGATCGCTCCTCCGAGGCTGCAGCAGGTTGAGCGATGCGGTGCTGCAAGAATCAAGTGGTGGCGAATGAGAGAGAAGGAAGCAGCCGTGATTTCTCGCGCACGGTTACCGACAGTCACGACTGTCGACGAAACTTGGAAGAAAGCGACCGACGCGATACTTCAAGCTGCGAGGTCAGAACTTGGCACTACAAAGCCTGGACGACGAAAGGTCGACATGCAGGCATGGCTGTGGACGAACGATGTGAAAGAAAAGGTTCGAGAGAAGAAAGCGCTTTATCATGTGTTTCTCGGCGAGAAGACCGCCAATAATTGGCAAAAGTACCACGAAGCGAAAAAAGCTGCCAAGAAGGCTGTGGCCGTAGCAAAAGCCACTCATTACAATGATGTCTACGAAAAGCTTGAGTCGCGCGATGGCGAGCGGTATTTATACCGACTTGCGAAAAACCGTCATCGCCAATCCGAGGATATAGAGAAGTTCTTTGGCATCAATGATGAGAACGGCCATCTTCTGACAGAGCGCAAAAAGGCCTTGAAGCGATGGTGCGATTATTTTGAGGGAATTTCGACTGAAGAGTTCCCTCATCCGGCCGTCCCTTCTGTGGCTCCTATCCACGGTCCCGTCCATAAAATCACTGTGGAGGAAACTGACGCGGCTCTGAGGATGATGAGACCGGGCAAGGCGACTGGTCCAGATGACTTGCCAGCTGACTTATGGAAGTCGAAGTTCTGGTACTCTGCTGAGTGGTTGGCCAAGTTTTTCAACCAGGTTGTAGCGGAGAAGAAGGTGCCTGATGTTTGGCAGGAAAGTACGACGATCCCGATTTGGAAGAAGAAGGGCAGCCCTGCAGACTGCTCAAATTACCGTCCGATTCGGTTGCTCTCGCACAGCATGAAGATCTTCGAGCGAATCCTCGATAGCCGAATTCGCGAAATCGTCAAGCTTTCCAGCAATCAGTGCGGCTTCGTGGCTGGTTGTGGCACTATCGATGCCATACATGCTGCTCGTCTTCTGGTAGAGAAGCATCGCGAGAAACAGAAGCCGGTGCATCTTGCCTTTCTCGACTTGGAGAAGGCCTTCGATCGCGTACCGCGTGAGGTTATATGGTACGCCCTTCGACAGCACGGTGTTCCCGAAGAACTTGTAGAGTGGGTGCGAATGCTATACTCTTGTCCAAAGAGTCGTGTGCAAGCGGCAGCAGGAACCTCGACGGAGTTTCCCATCTCTGTTGGGGTGCACCAAGGATCTGCGCTTTCCCCACTCCTCTTTGTTGTCGTAATGGATGCCATTACGCGAGATCTTCAGAAGCCCGTCCCTTGGACGTTGCTATATGCTGATGACGTGATGCTCGCCTGCGAAGACAAAGGTGAGCTCGAGCGAGAGGTGCAAGCTTGGTGCGACCGCCTGGCCATGTTCGGACTCAAATTGAACGTCAAGAAGACCGAGTATTTCACGACTGACGTAAATGAGTCCGGCTCCATTAAGATTAACGGTACTGAGCTTGCACGCACTTCGGTGTTTAAATACCTGGGATCAGCAATAGCTTCTGATGGCAGTCTGATGGTTGAAGTGAACTCACGCGTGAGTGCAGCTTGGTCGAAGTGGCGCTCGTTGACTGGAGTACTCTGCGACAAGAAGATACCAGAGCGCTTAAAGTCGAAGATCTACAAAACCGTCGTCCGGCCGGTAGCGATGTACGGAGCTGAGTGTTGGCCTGCGACAAAGGAAACGGAAAGTCGCCTCAGCGTCATGGAGACGAAGATGCTGCGCTGGATGGCTGGAGTCACGCGCCTGGACCGCATCAGAAACGAGGCTATTCGGCAGAAGTTCGGTGTCGCGCCGATAGCGGACAAGATGCGTGAAGCTCGCTTACGATGGTACGGCCACGTTCTGCGTGGAAAGGAAGACAGCGTCCGTAAGATAGGCCTTAACTTCGTAGTGTCTGGAAAACGGCCTAGAGGGCGCCCGAAGCAGCGCTGGGCTGATACGTTACACAAGGACTTTAAAGTAGCTGGCGTCCACCCTGATCTAGCACGGGATCGGGAAAGATGGCGACATGGCACCAGAAAAGCGGACTCCGTCATGAAGCGGGACAAACGCTGAAGAAGAAGAAGAAGAAGAAGATCTCCGTATAGAATAAGCCCTTGACTAGCCTCTAGGCTGGTTGCCTCAAGCTATTGCATGGTCCGGATACGCCTACATACTACCCCGAAAATGTGGCGCAAACAGCAATGCTAGCCACTCTGTGGAGTATAGGACCTGTATATTCTGTATGTATTCGTAGAGAACAGAGGTTCTCAGAATTCTCTTAGCGAAGGTTGACCACTTCCTATTGCGGATACGTCCCGCCAGCCCTTGCTCTTAACGAACCTCTACAGATGTGCCCTTGACAGCTTCAGGTGCCTTATGGGACAGGTTAGCGGAGTGCATGGCACAAAGTAGGTATAGCGACTACCAACTCTGTTTCGGTTCCTCCAAATTGTTGGTTCCCTGAGCTTCATAATTGATAGTCCAATTTAAATGTTCCTTCACAAAGCTCGATGTCAATGTTTACTGACGACGTTTTGGGCCGCACGCCCTTCTTCAGGTCCACAAAGTACTATTACATTTCCTATACAGCATAACGTCTAAAACGCAATGGATCTAACCTGGGATCAACAAGGGGGGGGGGAGTGGTTGAGGACGAAAATGAAGGGCTAGAGACGTGCAGTTGCTATTTGTAGGACGGCGGGGTGCGATCGGTCACTTTTGCGTCGCAATCATCCTCAGCGGTCACTGCTTTGGCCCTGTGGAGTGGTAAGCTTCATAGTCATTATCTTCTCCCTGTTCTTGATCGTCGGTCTCCATTGTTGTATTTCCAACGCTTCTTTAATCTTCCTGTCCACCGTATCCGACAGGTTCTTGTTTAGATTGACACCCTTAGCTGCGATTGTGGGTCCCTTGTGTACCGTGCCTGAAGGTACGGTGCTTCGTACCCTGAGGCACACAAGGGACCGACAGCCGCAGATAAGGGTGTCAATTCTCCACAAGAACCTGTTGGATACGGTCGAGAAGAGGATTAAAGAAGCGTTGGAAATACAATAATGGAGACCGCCGATCAACAACAGGGAGGAGGTGAAGATGGCTATGAACCTTATCACTCTATAGGGCCAAAGGTGTGACCGCTGAGGATGATTGCGACGTAACAGTGTGATCTGTCACACCCCGCCGTCCTACAAACAGCAACTGCACGTCTCTAGCCCTTCATTTTCGTCCTCAACCACTCCCCCCTTCGTTGATCCCAGGTTAGATTCATTGCGTTTTAGACGTTGTGTCGTATAGGAAATATAATAGTACTTTATAGACCTGAAGAAGGGATTACGGCGCGAAACGTCGTCAATAAACATTGACATCTAGCTTCGTGAGGGAACATTTAAATTGAACTCTGTTTAGGATGGAACTATGTGATTGTTTATGTCAACGGTCCTTTCGGAATGGATGTCCATTCTTTGCACAGTGGGTGGAGGTGATCCTGTCCTTGAACACAACTGTAAAACATTGTCAAGTGAAGTGCTAAGCTTAACAAGCTGCATGGCAATATCAGCCGCCGACTATTCCAGATTTTGTGGTTAGGACTGATAGGCCATTAAAACGAGGATAACACGCTTGGTTTAACAGCCTATGGTGTAATAGCGTAAACTACTTCCCGGAAATCAAAGGGTGCGGGTTTGAGGCCCGACTGGGCCGAGAGTTTTCACAAAGAAGTGTCATTGTGACGTGATGCTAGATACACGGAGGGGGCCGTTCTTCCCCCCAGCATGCGGAGGGGCGGCGCTAATTGCGTGAGGAGCGCCGCCCCTCCGCATGCTGGGGTGAAGAACACTACCCCGCCTAGATATACTGGTGATATTCTGATGTTTCTGCACGCCCCCATAAATTTTACCCTTATTCTTGTTTTAACCGAGTACTGTTCGGATTGTGAACGCCTTGTAGGTAAACGCTGAATGTTACGAAATCGACAATGTATTAAATATGGTACATATACCTACCTAGGGCTCATTGTGCTGTGGTTGATGTGTTAAGCATCACCTACCAATTTCATGTCCTCGTGGAATCTTTCTATCATTGCAATCTGAGGATCGTGTTCGCGTCCCTCGCAGTTGACTAAAGCAGAAAATCAGTGACTCTTCGAAAATAACGACAGCACTTACTAGGGAAGAGTTTCGACCCCTTCGACCGTGGAACTTCAAGTTGAGACCAGGATCATTAGAGAGAGCTCTTAATGCTGATTACGACTATGGGAGTCAAAATCGCAAAATGAAATTCCTGAGCGAATTATGGCCTGCCGAAACCGGGGCCTCACCACAGGCTGGCTGTGCGACGCACCGGGCGCGAGAGTGGTGAGTCATCGGGGCTCCGTAAGGAGCGCCCGACAGCTGCGGCGGTGGTAAAGCGGTAGTGCTCACATTCGTCGGGTGCGACGTCGTTGGTTCGGTTCCCATTGCTGCTGCTTTTCTTGCAAATCATAATTTATCTTCGAAATGACCTTTTGTTCTGAATTATGATACGTGTGTAATTAAATAGACGGGAAAACTACTATACACGTTTGTAAAAATACTTGAAGGCAAAAAACTGCTATGGTGACATTTTTATTTACTATTTTGCACAAAAAGAGTCCAAATCATATATGGAATAATTAGAGGTATTTCTGACAACCTTGACATTCATGGAACAAAGCAAAAAAAAATGTGTGAAGCAAAAAGGTAAGTAGAATGCATGATGTGGAAGCACAGAATGTCGTCGATCTACCGCTTCTTCTTCGCTCCACTATGTCCTTTTCACCAGCAGAGAAGGTGTCAATTCTTCTCGCTGTTTTTTGGGTACCAGAGTAATTAAAAATTTCACCATAGCAGTTTTTTGCCTTCAAGCATTTTTACAAACGTGTATGGTAGTTATGGTAGTTTTCCCGGCTATTTAATCAGACATGTGTCATAATTCAGAACAAAAGGTTTTTTCAAAGATAAATTATGATTTGCAAAAAAAGCTGGAGTGACGGGAAACGAACCAAAGACGCCGCACCCGACGAGCGTGAGCACTACAGCTGCGTCACCGCCGCAGATGGCTTGCGGGGGCAGACATAACTCCAACGCCGTGCGAACCCCCTGGCGTCGCGCATGGTGCGCGACGAAATTGGACGAGTTGTCGCTGTTTGACTGCTTCCTACAAGGACGGCTACTCTCTTGCGCTGGAGCTCAAAAGTGTATGCCGGCGGCATCGACCGAGCAGAAGGAAAGAGACATGAGATGAGGGTGAGACAAGTCTGATGTCTTCTCATGAGGAAGTGGGAGTGGTTGTTAACAAAGTGCGGGTGGAATGAGATTCAATCTATTCCAATTGAGTGAAGGGAAGCGGTCAGGGATCTGGTGAAGAAAATTAAAAACAAGTGCTGCGACGAGGTCACTAAGAGTTTTGGAAGCAAGTGTTTGTGAGTTTCTAGTGGGGGGGGGGGGGTGAGCAAAAATTCTCCACTCACATTCTCTGGATTGATAATTGATTATCTTTGCAAGAAAAATCTAGGGGCGCATATTAAACGTTTGTTTGGAAATTGCATGAAACTCGAACTACAACATTAACATTAGGAAAAATCGGGGAGAAAAGTGCGATCGAGATATGATTTTGGCTCAGTAGTGGAGAATAATCGTATAGAGGAGAAAACAGGATGAAATGGCGACCAAAGAGAACCTCTGATGATTAAGGCGTCTTTTCCAAGGGTTTCTATAATGATACATCCCTTCCACGGTTCGTTTCTGGTTGAGAAGCTTAAACACGCCAAAACTACGTGATCCACTGCTAACAACGCGTCACCGAGCGCACGTCCGCGTTTCAGCGCCGCGACGTCGCGTTGGAGTTGCGTCCTGGGGCCGCTGGGCCCTTCTTAGCACTGGTTTATACTTGCTCCGCTGCGCGGCGCGGCACGACGGTCGAGATAGATATCGACCGGGCGGCGCGAAAAATCGATATCTATGACGATCATAGTGCCGCGCCGCGCGGCGGCGCAATTGTAAACTGGGCCTTAAGGCTTCCACAGAGTGCGGCAGCGCCGCGGCTCTATGCTTGACCATAGGGCAGCGACGCAGAGCTCGCCGCCGGCAGAGTCCCTGCCCTATCCTTAACCATAGCGGCGATCGGCGTTGCCGCAGAACTCTGTGGAGGCCTTTAGGCCCCGTTTATACTTCGTCGCGGCGCGACGCGACGCCACGTATAGTGGCCATATTGATTGTGCGATGCGATCGATCAATTTGGCCTCATTGCGTGGCCATCGCGTCGCACCGCGACGAAGTATAAACGACCCCTTACGGATTCCCGGCGATTCACCGCTCTCGCGCCCTGTGCGTTGCAGAGCCAGCTGTGTCGAGGCTCCCGATTTCGGCAGGCCATAACTCGCTCAGGTGTTTCATCTTGCAATTTTGACACCCATGTTCGTTCGTAATCAGCATTCCGAGCTCTTTCTAATGATTCTAGTCTCAGATTGAAGTTCCAATGGAGGCCGAAACCCTTCCCTAGTCAGTAGTCAAGAATGCTTCTTGTGTTATTGGCACGAACTGGAACATAATGAGGCTTCCTAAGTGGCTATAATATGCTTAAAAGCACTGTTTATTTTCCGATGTCTCGCAATTATTGGTGTCACTTACTTCGATCCGGGACTGCAAAGGGTACACTCGCCAAAGAGAGCAATGCCTGGAATGTTTCTTCGAGTTTTCATGGGTAAAGTAGCAGTGTGAGACTTCTGAAATAGACTCACGATGAAATGAAGCATATATGCTCAGATGAATGCCCTGGTCTTCGCACGGCTTATATATCGTTTTCGATTTCTCTATTGAATTGCACTTTTACATATTTTAGTCTTGCCAGCAGCTGTAATGATAAAGAAAGCGAGCTCTGCTGTTTGCAAATGCTAGCCCACGCTCTTTCGAAATACTGTTTGCGGAGATTAACTCCGTTCTTCTCTCCTACTATTCCTACTTTATTTGCACTAAACAAGACCGCTGCTTTGCAGCTATAACAGCAAACGGACTTATGCATGCAAACTGAGTTTGTAAAAGATTTCAGCGTCTCGAATTAAGAGAAAATTGCACTGCATAGAAAGGCTTGCCATGGAGATCCTCCAACCGGAATAAACCAAACTGGCTCTGAGATCGGCCCTAGTTTATATTTGTGCCGCTGCGCGGCGCGGCACGACGGTTGAGATAGATATCGACTGGGCGGCGCGTAAAATCGATATCTATGGCCTATGGCGATCGTGCTGCCGCTCCGCCTGGCGGCGCAAGTATAAACTAGGGCTTAAAGCAGTGGTCCTAACCAAATAAAATTACACGCCAATAACTAGGTTAAAGCTATAAACTAGTTATTCGTTGTACAGCTATTTATTGGGTTATAGCACTTTCACACTAATTCTTACCGAAGCGAATAGTTTCAACGAAATGAACCAAGACTGTTACTACATGTGCCTACATATATAAAGAAAACGAGTTTTGCTGTTTGTAAGTGCTAGTCTACGCTCTTTCAAAATACTGTTTGCGGAAAGCGAGCTTTGTTCTTCTCTTCTTCTGTGCCTACTTTGTTTGCATTGAGCAGCTATATCGGCAAACGGACGTATTAGGTCGTTACCAAAGTTCTCTCCGGAGATCTAGAAGCGATGAATTCTTCGAGAGCATATTCTGCTAGCATACGCTGCTTCTGGTATTCATGCCGGTTCGTGAAGTATTTTCCGCGAAGGAATCCGTCGGGATATTTGAAAAAATGGTAGCCTGTAGACAATGGGTCGGGCAAATACGGTGGATGACCGCGTGTTTCGTATCCCAAAGAATGGAGCTTCTGCCTGGTGATCGTCGATACGTGCAGCCTAGCGTTGTCGCGCAAAAGTATCGGTCCCCTTCTGTAGATCAGCGCTCGGTAGATTTGCTGGAGCTTCTTGTACACCTCGTCCAGCTGCTGACAGTACTTTTCCGCCGTGATTGTTTCACCAGGTTTGAGAACGCTATAGTGGATTAAACCGGTAGCACACCACCAAACGGTCACCATCACCTTTTCCTGGTACATACTGGACTTTGAACAGTGTTTAGGTGCTTGTCACTATCCAATCATTGAGCACTTCGTCGTCGATTGTCGTATACGATCCATGTTTCGTCACACGTCACAATTCGCTTAGAAACGGATCGCTTTTGTTGCGTAGAAGGAGCGCTGACGATACTTGCAAACGGCGAGCTAGAAAGACGAATCTGCTCTCGAAGAATTCATGGCTTCTAGATCTCCGGAGTTCTATGCTACTAGAATAATAAATACAGTAGTGTTTCGTTGTCAAAGATGTGTAGATTGTAATGGTTCTTATTTCGCCTAATAAGGTTATTTTTGAGCCGAGATACTTACATTTGAAGTTAGAGGTAAAAAAAACGTCAGAACTTAGGTAGCGACCTAATATGTGTACATGCAATGTCAGTTTGGAAAATATATTAGTGTCTGGAATTAACAGAATATTTATTTATTTATTCACTCATTTATAACGGCACCTTGAATTCACCTATGAAAAACAGGTAAAAAAACAATATTGTACAATTATAATCGACAACGCTGATCAACAGATTAAAACATAGAATCATTACGAACTGCTATTTCGTACTTTTCAGTAATGTGCTACCATTACGGCTGCGAGCAACGATACTTACTCACAGCCATGCGTGCGGCCGCGGTGCGAAGCTGCAGGCGGGGTCACTTCTAGCCATGGGAGGAACACGTACGAGTTGCCCGGTGCGTCCAGCGTGCTAGAGCTCGAATGCGCGTCGTGTGGAACCTAGCTACGTCAGATAGATGAAAGGGAGAGAACTGGTAAAATTCATTTACAGGTTTACAGTGAACGTAATTAACAGATGGTTGTAGCTTATTAAACGATGGTATAAAACCTGTGAAAGAGAAAACAGGATAGTCTCGTTTCAAGAGAGTATGTGCTGCTCACAGTGTTTTGTCCGCATGTAATCCAACATTCGTGAAAAAAATGTTTCTATAGGCGTAGCGCTGATATTAAAGACCTTCTACCGTTATCAGATTCATTTTGTTTTTATATTATACGAAGGGACCTTCATGTGCTTTGGTGAAAGAAGGGTGGCAATTATGATCGGTCTCAGAGAAACCTTGAGACTTTCACAAAAAAGATCATCAAATCTGATTCCTATAGATTCACCAATCTTTATCGCTATAGCCCCTGAACACACAATATAATTCGTTATATGCGTAACTCTTGCAGGCAACGCTTGAAGCACACTAGTTCTTCTCTTCAAATAAGTGAGCTACTGAAAATTTTCCGGTGCTTCACATGCACCACTGACCTACACCACTCTATCAAGAATCCAATACTCAGTTTTTGTTCTTCGATCTTCCCTCTCATTTACCTTCACCATTTCTCTCCCCCATTTCATGACACCCCCCCCCACTCATTTGCTAAAATCCACTCAATGGATGAGCACCAACATCCCTCAGATTACCCCACCCTACAAGGCGAAACTAAGGCATTCTACCTTTTCCCATCTTGCCCAGCAGTGACTCTCGCGTTCCAGCCCGGCCACTCTCGACGCGTTCGCGTAAAACTCGTCCTCTCCGCCAGCGAAGCAGCGAGCACTCCGCCCGGGCGAAGCACGCGCGCGCGACCGCACGCGTCCATTTGAGTATCGCTGCCGCCCCCCCCCCCTCCACCATTAGAAGCCCAAGTACAAGGAGCCTGAACAATGAGAATAAGAATAATATGTCTACTTCATTTAATATCATTAAATCAAGTAGTTTGATTCTGCTGTATCCGTGCAACTCTCGGTTAGTCAATCGGTATAGTTATGGCATGATTCCGAATAAATGAGGAGATCACTTCCGAGCAGCTAAGAAGAAGGAAGCACCTAGGGGTCCGGTCTTTTTCCGATCATACCAGAAAATTGCGCTGCCTAGAAAACTTGACCAACCGAAGGAAATTAGGCTGGTTATGTAATTAAAGCAGTGTTCCAAACCAAATAAAATTGCCCACGAATAACTATGTTAACGCTGTAAACTAGTACTTCAATGCGAGCTTGATTGATCTTTGACTGAATCAATCGAGTTTTCAACCTTGCCGATTGACTTCAATCTACGAACCACAGTTGAGTGGCTAACACCAAGAACGACTGACAAATTAAGAGTGGTTTGATGTGGATTTGCCTCCACCTCGTTCCTTAGGACGTCCAAATCAACTATGTCTGGCTTCCCATTGTGTCTTTGTTCAATATCGAGTAGTCTCCCTTCTTAAACATAGAGAACCATTCATAGACTGTGTCGAACCGGAGCATATTCCTTATAAACGCCCAAGTATTCGTAGGACTGATTGGTTGTGATGCCAGGTAGGAGGAGGAACAGCCTGACGTGGTGATGCTTAAAGATCGAATACCGGAGCTAGTGGGTTTGGTGAAGCGAATGTTGGTTGTTTCGTAGGGGTTTTCTTCCTCTATCATTAAACTCCTGACTCTGTTTGACCGGTTTTCAATATAATTGGAGAGGTTAATCGGCATAATGACAGCTACTGGACGACGCATAACGTTAAAAGAAGCACAGCACAGGTTAATCTGGGCAAGTAGTTACAAGATTGTAACAGGCATTCAGCCCATGCACAATCATTCGAGTCTGAAGTGTAAGGTTTCGGGCGGGAGCATGGCACAGTCTTGCCTACTTGCACGTCTCAGAAATCTCGTTACTCTGTGCTTTCATATGAGCCTCAATCATCTTCAAATTCTTCACTAGCAGCAATGTTAGTACGTTTACAACAGTACCTGCATTTTTTGGGATACACTCCCTTTTCTGCAAACCATAGTGTGTTTTTAAGTTTTAAACCCTAAAAGAAACGCAAATCAATCGAAACGGCTACTAGGTGAAGAAATTATAACGTGTATTCAACCGAAACACAATCACAGTGTGTAAAATGAACTTCCAAACGAGTGCACGGCGCATTCCATGCCGCCTATATGTCAGAAATTTTCTATTTTCTCAGGCTTTCATACGAGCCCTTAACTTCTTCAGTACCTTTACTGTGAGCAAAGTTATCACTTTTCAAGCAGTGTATACATTTTTTTGAGGCACCCTGTATATGCCATGACTGGCCATTCATTGTGTATTCAGTGCGCTTTGTAATGCTATAAAGAGATTCCTTCCAGTTTTTGCAGTATTTATCTGAGTACCACCGCTCGCCTCTTTGTTCATGTTAGAATACATCCCAATTTGCTTCTAACCTAAAGTTGATCAGAATAACAACCTGGTGTCTTAAAAGTCGTAAATGCAGCTTTGTGAAATTGTTCAAATGTGTGAGGTCAAAGAAAGTGAGCTTGGCATAATGGGTATTCACAAAAAATTTTTCCTCAAGCGTTGTGAACTTTTTTCTACGTGGATCACAGTTATCGGTTGGAAGGTAAAGGAATTATCTGGCAACCCAATCAAATAGGACGTTAAAAAAATTGGCCATGGCGCTCGTCGTCATAGTGTCTTCAGTGTAAATGTAAACCTGCTGATTCTCATTTCTTTCTACATGTGTACTAGTATATATTGGGCTAAGAAGGGTCTTTCTGCAGGTACTCGGATGCAGAAAACCAGATCAGTCAGATTTGCTCCCTCATGCCGTAATTTCTGGGTCATCCTTAGAGGAGCAGAATATCCTATTGTTTCAATATGTTCTGAGTAGTTACTGATTCTGTGAAAAACTGCTCTTGTAAATGCTTTTTCAACATTTTCAAACTGAAGCTGAAAATGCACTTCTTTCATACCATCAGTATTCAATGCGTAAAAACGTTGTTTTTTGAACACGATCAGGGGCAATTAGGTCTTTGAATTGACGTTGTGAAATAAAGAAGAATCTGCTGTGTAAGCCTTTTCCGCAGTTTATTTGATATTATAAATATTTGTGCCAAACAAAACACCCAGGTGTTTGGCAATTTCAGACGTTTTAAAGACGTACCTCTCAAAACGTGATCGTCACAAGTTATCAGTGATCAGTGATCTGCTCTTTACATTTGAATTAAAGGCTGTATTGATAAGCTTGAGGTACAGCTCATTAGATAGAATTCGAAATTCTGATGCAGAACTATGTTTGTTTCACACAAACACAGATCTTTACGCTGGTTTTGCTAACCCACTGAATACGTTAGTCGCAGCAAATCTGGTCAATCTGTGGGCTCGGCCTCCGTCGGGTCGTCCTCCCGCCGCGCGCGACGTGTGTCACAGCGCGAGCGGAGGCGAGCAAGGGGTTGACGCTGCAGGTATAATCACCTGTGCGTGCGCCGCGGCGCCCACGACCAGTCGATACGAACACTACATACCCCAACGTGATCGTTACAGGTTATCAGTGATTAGTTGTCTGCTCTTTACATTTGCAAAAGAATAGGACCACACAAGAACAACAGCTTTTCTATGAGGCTGTAATAAAAATAGATCACATAGTGAAGCACGAAAACGCCTGAAACAAGGCCAAAACTGAATGTCGGTAATGTCGAGAGCACTTGGCAAACAGCGGACATTGTATCTGTGCAATGATTTATTTCTTTAGTCGCACCATAATTGCACACATTATGCGGGAGAAACAATGTGGAATCGAAACGAAAACCTCATCAAACACGATATTGAATAGTGACAACGACATCTGCTAAAGAAAGAAAGTTACTTATAATATAACGCAACATTTATGAACTGTCTGCAACAACGGGACACTGGTGAAGAGGAGCAGTGGTTCGCCATACACTGCAAGTCGCACTGGAATAACGGCTGTACATACCAACTTAGTTAGTAGGTCCGTCGACATTGTCGCGAGGAGTCTCTTCCGCCGACGCATCGGAGGAGGCGGACGATGACTCCCCACGCCGTGAGCTGGAGCATGCCGGATCCGCCGATCGCCTCTCTTGCTCGACCATGGACCACGCGGTTACCCTTTGCGGGGGCGCTGTGCGGATCCTATATTGCCGCGACGCTTTAAGGACTTTGACACCATTCACCTCATCGCGGCTGTATGCCACGCTGCAGTGTTAAGACTGCATTGATCGATTCAGACCCTGCCGGCAGGAGCGTCCCCCAACCGGCCGGGTACGGCTCCCGAACTACGCTGGTCCACCAGACCAGATATCGATTAGACAAGGATTGGATCTCACACCTTTTCTTCCCACCGACGAACACAATATTGATTATATTTTTTATGGACACGAACGTATATGGTTTAAGGAACAACAACACGATTAGAACACCTACGGGTTAAGGCAGGTCGCCCCCCTATCGTACCAAGGGTACCGAAACCAGAGCCCGCGGACCTTGGCCCGCTCTGCCTCCGTGGCGTGTGCCAAGTCGGAGGCTCCGATGCGGGCCAGAGGGTCCGCGTTACCTGCATAGTCCGGGATGGCGACGAAGATGGCGACATTGACGATGACAGCGACGGCGGACCACTAGGCGGACTAAAGGGCGACGGCGTCTGGAATCCGAGGGGCGACGGTACCGGCTAACCAGGATACTATCTCAACGGTAGGTCGGAACGGCGCAAGTGTTGTATATGGGCAGAACCGCCTCTCCCTGGGAAGTAACAAACTGCAGGTATCTCGACCCC